>DF361705.1:38129-48490 GCA_000787875.1 Solanum virginianum
TATCGAATAATTTGGAATCATGATTTGCAATCTCAAATCATCAAAGAAGTCATGATTTGAAATATGTTGATTTTGAAGTTGATTTTTTTTGTATATGAAATTTAGACTTTTTTTAATTGTATTTTATCATAAAAACAAAAATTTTACAAATTATAAAAACTATCAAAATTTTCTCAATCTTATCAAATGAGAAAATGTTAGTTCGTGAACAAAATATCAGAGATTTTATGATTGACAAATTCTAAAACCCCAATTTTTTAAAGTTAAGATTGAGCCATCCTTCATATGATATATGATTGTAATCAATGATTCTTAATTGAGCATAGATGTTAGTCAATTTTTTAGTGTGGGAATAGATTTGGAGATGAGCTAAGGTCACACGAACCCTCTAGTCCGAAGTTAAGTTAAACACTTTCTTAACAATTGAGTTTCGATGTGAGATTTTATAAAAGTCAAGTGGACCAATAACTTTTAGGTTGTATATACATGTCGGGATCAATTTCTAAATATTTAAAGCATATTATATGTGATTTAGATCATAAAGGATCTTTTACATCAAGCCAAATCTAAAGAATTTCTACCAACTAAGTTTTTGTATGAATTGATAGAAGGATCAACTTCAAACAACCATATCTCCTAACATATAATGTGTTGTCCGATAAAATTATCAAAATACCTCTAGATGAGAGGTGCACATAGCGTGTCTTCTCATGCTCCGATGACTATTTCGAGATCGGATTTGCGATCAACATGAAAAATTGAGTGGGGAAATGGTTTCGATTAATTTTTAGAGCAACCGGATCAAAAGATAATTTTTCAATGCGCAAAAGTGAACTAGTGAAGGTGCGCGATAAGTGTATGACGTGCACTTGCCGTGGTCCAACACTTAGTTTTGTCCCAAAATTTTTTTATGGGATTAGAAAGCTCGTTCGGAGAATTTTCAATAAAAAATACCAAAAAAATATGCAGTCCGCATCGCGGATCCCCCATTCCGAGAAAGACTTTTTTCAAATTTCATGAGAGACATTCTAGACCATTCCAAACCCCTCCTAGACTTAATATATGACCAAAATGAGTCGTTTTAAGCATAAAAAGGGTTTATAACCCATTCTTAAGCTGTTCTAAGTTCCCGAAAAAGACCTAGGGCTAAAAGAGAAGAGAGAAGAGCAAGGAGTCGAGGATTTCAAGTCGGATTCCTGCTAATTTGATTATCTACCTTCATCCCAGGTATGCAAGGCTAGTGTTGGATCGAGTTCATCCACACGCCCCACATGTTGAATCTTTGAAATTGAATTCAAGTAAAGTTTTCTTGAATTTCTTGAGTTGAATCCTTGAAATATTCATTGTTCTATTGAATTTTCTTGTACATCAAGATATATTGATGGTGAAGTTAAGTTGAGTAATTATTTGAATGTATGTTCATATTTCATTCACATGAGTTCCAATTGATTATACTTTATTCCCTTTCTTATGCACTTTTCAAAAGTGGAGTTAATGGTTATCCTTGTACATTGAGCAGGGATGATTTTTGAGTATATTTTATTGAGTTTTCATAAATATGAATTTCGAGCATAAATAATAATTTGAGAAAGAGTCTTGAGGGGATAATGCATATTTTAATGAGTTTTTGATGGAATTGTGCATTGAATTTTAAACAATATTTTGAATAATATTTGATGAGGATATAAATAATTTTCAAATTTCTTTTATTTGATGAAAGATGATGATGTTGATGTTGAGATGAAGATGATGTTCAAAATTTTCGTCCAATGAGACTTGATGAGATGTTTTGAGTAAATTATTCACTTGATGAGTACGAGTTCATATTTTTGGGAGTAGTATTGAGCACCAAGTTAGGTAAGAGGAAATACCCGAGAACTACGTTTGCCAGAAAAAGATAGTCGTGCAGCACGTTCCGACAACTCCTGTCCCAAAAAGATGGACGAGGCTGATGAATCATGATTCATAAGGTAGAGTTTATACGTCCTTTACCATGACAAGTTTAGGACGAGTGTGGCAACGACATCGTCTTTGTTGTGCACCATCAAAGAGGGTGGTGGTATGTATGTCGGTTAAAGAAACTCCCTAAATTACATATTCAATTTGACTGAGTTGCATACTAAAGTATCTTTTGAAGAACATTATTTTATTATAAAATTTAAATAATTTGGTATGAGTTGCATACTACTGAATTTAATTTCCAAAGCATGATCTCATTCTTAAACTTACATGTGTTACCGAGTTGAGACGAGTTGAGCCTCTTGAGTTGAGTTGAGTTGATGTTATTTCCATGTTATTCTGCCTATATTATTTCTATTCAACTATTTTACATACCGTACATTCCACGTACTGACACCACTCGACACTACATCGTTTCATGATGCAGACACTGGTGATAGAGGACTTCAGAAGACACACAATTGAAGTTCAGAGTTCTTGAGTTCCAGAGATGGTGAGCCCTCCTTAACTTCGGAGGAACCCTTTCCTTCTACTACGTATTGTATTTTCCTTGAGTTGGGTACCCATGGCCTGTCATAATACCATCTAGATGCTAGAAGTAGAGGCTTCATAGACATTGAGTAAAGGATGTGGAATATTGTCCCTTCTCCAACTTTTGTTTTATTGAAAAATTTCCTTTTAATATATATAAAGACTGAGTTATTTAATTACTTTGCAGTCTTTCTTTGAGCATTTTCTTGTCGCTACTGAGTATGAGGTGACAAAAAGGCCAAGTGATTCGCTCTGGGACTAGCAATAGTCTCTGAGTGCCGACCACGCCAAGTGTGCCCTCCCGGGGCATGGCATGATAATTTAGGTGGCCCATAATATTTCAAATTAAAGATCTTTGAAATAGCTTTCCAATATATCCTATTTCGCATTAATCGAAGTACGAAGTAAAAATTTATGACCATTTACTGGAGACATGCAGAGTTGTATGAAGGTCCACGATAGCTCTGCGATGCGAAATGGACACAAACTCTTTTGGATAAGTTAAATGACATCTTGTATTACGATTTGAGGGTGCTTTTTATCCTATCACCTTTGGGGTTTATTTTAATGTTCCAAAATGCTTAGAATGTCAATTATCATAAGTAAAACCTGCTCCTTCACTCTTAAACTTAAACCTCAAGAATTATCAAGTTAGGGTTAACTTTCAAGACTCATCATCAAGGTAAGTTATTCTCCATAAATTTCAAGCTTCCCAACCTAGATTTCTTCATCTATTCATGAATCTTTAAGAGAAATCTTAAATCATAACCTAGGGTTTCAAGAAAACGAATTCAAGAATTTCAAGAAAGGATTTCTTGATTCTTCTTCTTCAAGAATTAGGGTTCTTCATTAATAACTCTAAATATTCTAAGTCAAGAATTCAATAATCAAAGAGAAGCCCTTCAACCAATATTTTCAAGTTCTTCCACTCTAAAGGAACTACAAAGAGAATTTCTTTTCTCAAGAACAAGCATCAAAGTTCCAAAAAAAAAAAATCTCCAAGAAAGCTAGTATTAACAAAATTTCAATTGTAATATCAACTTTTTATGTATGTAAGACGAAACTAAAATATGAAATTATCTTCCATGTGCCTCGATTGATGGTAATAGAAAGATTGTGAAAGTATTGAGTCTCCATACATGTTTCTTTGAAGGTTTTATTGTAAATTATATATTCTATGTATTTTTATATGTTTGATGATCATCATTAACTTGATTTACTGAATAAATATTTTTACATAAGTTAATTCATAAACGCTAGATATTATTAAATAAAAGATTTGCATGGATAAACCTAGGAGTTGAGTGTAGAAATTTGACAATATAATTGTGATTGTAATTAAGCATGATAATGATGTTGATAGAACTTGATGATCCTGAGAGTCTTCATAATCAAACTCAAATGATTGGTCTAAATTGATAGTCCTCTTAACGATTGTCTAAAACCCTCTTAAAAGATATGACTGAAAATTGATCGGATGGTTAATAGGTCGAAACACTTGATTGCAATGGATTGATAAAAGTCCTTATGAGACTCCTTGATTAGATTAATTATTTTATGAGCATTGAAAGTATATTCTATTTGTTTTAAAAGAAAGGTTTGATGATTGAGATTAGTTTGAATTATTGAGAGTCCAATGATGCTTGACGAGATGATTTGAAATATTGGTAGATATGAGCACATGTTCTAGGAGTAGTATTGAGCATCGATTTGGGTAAGAATATAAATAACTCAAATCTCATAAACTATGCCACCACCATAGGATGAGAAAGGGGATAAAGTCCTTAAAGAGGATTTGATTTTATTGATTATGGATCCAAGGATGGTGATTATCCCTTACCCTAGTAAGGTTTTGGACAGATGTGGTAATGATATCGCCTCGTTGTATCATCACTCGCTCATATGATGCATGATGATTATTCGTTAGAGAAACTCCTACTTACTAATGGTTTGATTTGGTGTGAGTTGCATATTATTGAGTCTATTTTTAAAGCATGATTTTATTCTTAAACTTGCATGTTTTACCAAGTTGAGTTGATCGTTGTGTTGGATCTCTTGATTTGAGTTAAGGAGGTTAAAAGTCCAACTTTAAGAATTGTTAGGTAACGGTTTTATTAGACCAAATGCCTCTTCTTGGGGTGCTCTGGTTCTTTTTTTGAAGAATAAAGATGGTAGTCTTCGTATGTGTATAGATTACAGATAACTGAATAGGATAACTATTAAGAATAAGTATCCCCTTCCTCGCATTGATGACTTATATGATTAGTTGCAGGGTGCTTGTATCTTCTTCAAAATTAATTTAAGGTCCGATTATCATCAACTAAAAATACTTGAGTTTCAGAGATTGTGAGCCCTCCTTAACTTCGGAGGAACCCTTTTCTTCTACTACGTATTGTATTTTCCTTGAGTTGGGTACGCATGGCCTGTCATAGTACCATCTAGATAACAAGGTATGAGCATTATGAATTTTTTATAATGTTTTTTGGACTTACAAATGCTCCTGCTGCTTTCATGAGCCTAATGAATAAAATCTTTAAGGCATATCTGGATCTGTTTTTCACTATCATTATTGATGATATATTGATCTACTCAAAGAGTAAAAAGGAGCATGAAAAGCATCTGAGAACGGTTTTGGGGTTGTTAAGAGAGAAAAAGTTATATGTCAAATTCTCTAAGTGTGAGTTTTGACTTAATTCAGTTTTCTTCTTGGGGCATGTGGTTTCCAAGGATGGAATGGTAGAAAGTAAGAATTTCATTATTTATTGTGATGCATCTTATTCTGGTTTAGATGCAATGTAGGAAAGGAATGTAGTTGCCTATGCTTTAAGCCAAGTGAAGGTGAATGAATGTAATTATTCTAGTCATGATTTAGATTTGGTTGTTGTTGTATTCGCATTAGAGTAATGGAAGCATTATCTATATGGGGTCAAATGTGAAGTATATTTAAATCACCTCAGTTTACATTATGTATTCACGCAGAAGGACTTGAACTTGAAGAAAAAGAAGTTGTAAGGAATTGCAATGGACTTTGTGGTTGGTCTTCCAGAGGCATTGGGTAAGTTTGATTCGATATGAGCGATTGTTGATAGGCTAACTAAGTTTGCGCATTTTATTTCGATCAAGGTGACTTATAATGCAGAGAAGCTAGCCAAACTCTATATCCGTGAGATTGTTTGATTACATGTAGTTTCAAATTTTATCATATCAAATAGAGGTACGTAGTTTACTTCTAACTTTTAAAGGACCTTATAATCTTAGGTACTAGATTGGATCTTAGTACCGCATTTCATCCTCCGACATATGGGTAGTCTGAGAGAATAATTCAAGTGCTAGAAGATATGATTCGTGCATGTGTGATAAATTTTGATAGTCACTTGGATTGGTTCTTACTTTGGCAGGGTTTTTATATAACAATAGCTATTGCTTGAGTATTGACATGGCCTCATTTGAGGCTTTGTATGGAAGGAGATCTAGGTCTTCTATTGGTTGGTTTGATGTATTTGAAGTGAGACCTTAGGGTATTGATCTTTTGATGGAGTCACTGGAGAAGGTGAAATTGGTTTAGGAGAAGCTTCTGGCAGTATGGAGCAGGCAAAAATAATATGCAGATCGAACGTCAGGGATATAGAGTTTATGGAAGGAGAGCAAGTATTCTTGAAGGTTTCACCCATGAAGGGCGTGGTGAGATTTGGTGAGTGAGGTAAGCTCAATCTGAGGTATATTGGTCTGTTCGAAGTTCTTAAGCGTGTGGGAGAGCTGACCTATAAATTTGCTTTACCTCCTGGGTTGTTCGGAGTGCACCCAGTGTTTCATATGTCTATGTTAAAAATATATCATAGTGATGGAAACTACATTATTCACTAGGATTCGATCTTACTTGATGAGAGCCTATCTTATGAGGAAGATCCTGTAGCCATCCTAGATAAGGATGTAAGGATCCATACTTTGTAAGGCCTTAATGGTGCTTAAAAGTAGGTTCTCAAAAGTTTTTGACCAAGGTGACACCACATAGGCACCTCTATGGGCCATGTGACTCATCACGGGCCATGTGGAGGAGCCTTGAGGTGGACCTTGGCCAAGTGTGTAGAGTGTTGGCCTTAAGTTGGAGTTTAAGACCAAGGAACGCACCATATGAACCCCACACGGTCCGTGTGGTACTTCACTGGCCATGTGGTGGCTTGTGCAATGTAGCCTTAGCCTTGAAAACCACATGTTGGCAAAGACACTTCACACATGAACCTCATACGGTCCATATGACCCTTCATGGTCCGTATGGCCCTCCATATGGGCATTGGTGTGAAAATTTTCTAAGTATGAAATCACCGTCTTAGAACTTTGTCACTGAGAATTTTTCTAAGTATAACTTCAGGGAAGGCCACACGATCTATGTGACCCCTACACGGTCTGTGTGACCCTTGTACAGGACCCCTAGTAATATTTTTTCGTCCATTTTCATTAAATGACATTCTTGTAATTTTGGCTACTCCTAACAATCTTTTATGACTTTATATCCTATCTTAAGACATTCAAATGACCTGTACTCTTTTTCTCTCATTCAAATTCATTCAATACTTAGAATTTATCCAAGCTCTCTCTTAAGAACTCCTCTCAAGTGGACTGGTGAAGGCTTAGCTTGGGGATTAAGTAAAGACTCTCTTCTTCATCAAATTCTTCTTGTTTGTTCTTGGTTAACTAAGGTATGTGTGATTGATTCATGGTCCCTTTCAACCATGAAGATCCCAAACTCTTTTACTTTGATTTTTGTGAAATTGAGCTTACTTGAAACATGGATTTGAAGATTATTGCTTATTTGATTTAATTGAGATATGTGCTATATTTTATTATTGATTTGAAAGTTATTTAAGCATTAATATGTTGATTTTTAAGATTGTTGTTATTTAATTTAATTGAGGTATGGGCTATGTTTTATTGTTGATTTTAAAGTGATTTAAGCCCTAATACGTGGAATTGAATGAATATTATGAAGATTTGAATGTGCATTATCCCTTTAAAGGTTGATTTAAGCATGAGTGATCCAAATTATGATTTAAATGTGGATTTACTTGAATTTTATATTGTATTTTTAAATTTAAGTTTGAATCTCTATTGCCCATGCTATTCTTTTATCATTCATGGCATATGCATGAGTGAAGTATAGTTTTCATGAAGTTTATGATATGGGCTAAGTTCTAATTATGATGATGTCTATGTTTTCAAGCAAAATATTAGTATGACAAGAATGTGATCACATAATGTCTATGATATGGCTCTTTGAGCAATGGATGAGTGTTTTACACCAAATGTATAAGTATGAAGGAACTATTCCTATGCATGAAAGTATGACATGAAGTATGATTTGGATTTTTAGCCAAAGTATGCATGATTATGAAGTATGTTTGGCTTTTAAGCCTAAGTATGCATGTAAATGATTTGAAAGACTTATGCTTCTTTTACAAGCACGTACATGTATATGTATTCTCGTGGGATAACGAGTTAGCACCAATGAGGTTGGAGGCAGGGAGGGATATTCCCAAGGGTCCTTACTGCTTTTTCTTGAACTGTGTGCCTAATATAGGTTTATGTTTATACCCCTTTGAGGATGATGAATGTTAATGGATCTACCTTTAGCAAGTAGGTCACTTTTTTATCCGTTGTGGGAAAGACGATGGAGTTCCAAGTTATAGCTCACTTGGTCTTATGTCGGTTGAGCTCCCATCCCTATTGTGTATAAAGTGTTTTGACATTCATGTATCATATACTTCATGGCACATTGATATGTTATTCTTCTTGCTTATATACTTCTTTTTATATATGTGCTCTTGTCATTTAACGTTGAATACAGGTTTAATGAGTTCATATGCATTACATGCCTGTATACTTAGTACATCTAAATGTATTAACGCATACTTTTTGCCTCTATGATCTTACTATGTAAGGACTGGAGACCACATTCATCTACCTTTTGGTGGCTAGTCAGATATGACAAAGTTGTATTAGTGAGTCCTATATTCCAAGGACAAGCCACCATCCATCTATCTTATGTTGCTTCCGTTTATGCTATTTACTTTGAGGGTGAGCCCGGGACATGTGTTGGTCCCCGTCCTATCCTATGACTTGAGACGTTGTTGGATATCATGTAGACTCTTGTACG
Organism: Solanum virginianum; assembly: GCA_000787875.1. NCBI lineage: Eukaryota > Viridiplantae > Streptophyta > Magnoliopsida > Solanales > Solanaceae > Solanum > Solanum virginianum. The sequence continues at coordinate 46,771 of DF361705.1, forward strand.
GTTATATGATATGCTATGCTATTTTGAGATTTTGATTATGGTTATCTATTGATATGGTTATTATGATGTGTATTTATGATATGATATGGAAATGTGGAAGATCTTAAATCTCGTTTTACCCCCATAGAGTAAGTCATACTTACCCACCCCTTAGTCCTTATGTGCTATGTGTTATGTGAATCCATGCAAATCCCTATCCCTATGATATCCCCATAGCGTGAGTCATACTTTCCGTCCCTTAGATCTATGTATTTACTATTTCATTATACGCTTTCGAACTGATGATGTGAATATGGATACTACAAGTCTTATTTGGGGACTCTTGGGTTCTTATTCACCATGTCACTCCTTGACCTTAAGTCCAGGTCATGACAAAGGAGGTCGTAAGTTGAGGTCAAAAGAGATTGTATTAGTGAAGGTCCAGCAGAAGAATCATTCAATTGAGGAGTCCACTTGGGAGAATGAGGCAGATATGTGTGGATGATATCCACATCTTTTTATTAAGTCTGATACCTTTTCTTACCCTTGCTTTCCTTTTATGTTCGAGGATGAATGATGGGTCAATTGGTATTTGATGTAATGACCCATTAGATTGTTTTGAGTACTAGAGTTTCTTATTCCATAAATTATTCATCTCGTATAAGTTAATGGATATTTTGAATTATTCGATAACTTTCGTTATTTAGTTGAGGAGTAATTTTAAATAATTAAATTAGTTAACGAGCTAAAATGATAATTTAGTTAATACCCTATACTACTTGTCTCATGTTTATCAAAATAAGTTAGTAGGATTTGTCGCTTTTAGTACTTAATTAACTTGAGAGAGTGAAAGAAGAAGAGGAGCAGTATAAGAAGGGATGCACATTTCACTTTAGCTTTGGATCCTACAAGCTTGTGTTGCTGAAAGATTGCTTGTAATTGGGAAAATGTATTTATTTATTGGGTATAACTATCTATATTAGCCCACTTTGTACAAAGGCTTTAATGCCAGTGTCTGTGAGCCAGTATTGATTGTAACTTCCCATTCCCCTTTAGCAATTTTGATGTTTGAACTATTTTACCTGATAATCTTCCTTTCTATTAGAATAAGTGAAAATTTGTCCTCTGTTTTTAAGGTTTACATGCACAGCCTAAGTCAGCTTGGCAATGGCATGAACTCGTTGTCTCCTCAATCCTCCCCTCATTTTTGTCATTCCTAACCTTGTCACTACTGGTGTGACCACATATCCATCTCAAAATCCTCATCTCTGCCATATGCATCTTCTGGACATGTGCAGAGAAGGAGTACCGATGCTCCTGTTAGGAGGTGCGAGAGATTGGTTTTAGGAGATACACAGAGGGGTAGAGGTAGACCGAAGAAGTACTGGGGGAGGGGATTAGACATGATATGGCAGAACTTAATCTACACTGGGTATGTTGTTGTTGTTTGTTGTTGATATATGTGGTAGTTTCCCCACAGGTAATTGTTCTTGTCTTTTCTATTAAATTTTTTTGTAATTATGAATAGATTCTTAGAGTAGAATCGTGTACAGTTCTATTAAATTTTTATATGATTATGAATAGATTTTGAGTAGAATTATGTACAATTTATACTAAATAAAGGAAATATATGTTAAATCCCGGAAAATGAAAAAAAAAATAAATAAAAATAAAAAAAGAAAAACTTTGAGACCAAATGTGCTATTAAGTAAAGTTGGGTTATTAAGTGTGTAGATATGAG
>DF361704.1:6743-39214 GCA_000787875.1 Solanum virginianum
GCTTGTTACGATGAAATAGTTTGGAATTCATTAAATTGATGTTTAAATTTTTATATATATATATATGTGTGTGTGTGTGTGTGTGTATTTTTAATTTTTAAATTTGCATATCACCAATCGACTAGGAATTATTTATTTTATTATCCGCGGACTCTATTATTTGATTCTAAACTACTAATTGTGCATGAAATATAATATACAATTAACTCTAAATTACTAAAGACGTGAGTAATTTGATTGAAAATTTCAAAATTGTTATCTAATATAAAGAGTAGATAATTATTTTACTTAAATTTTATATAATTTGATTATAAAAGTTTTTTCCATAAATTTGCCTCAAATTTTTGGAGGTCTATAGCAGAATCTTCATTAATTTTCTTTGAGTTATTCTTATCTTTTAAATGGTGACACCGCTTGAAAAAGATCCTATGTACGCCATTGTGAACAACACTCCACCCCATATAGCAAAGATGGTCTAACCACCATTCTATAAAACTTACTTTTAAGTTTAGGTAGTGTATATCTTTTTATCACATAATACTCTATAGGCAAGTCTCCATTTAATTCATGTTGCGTTAATGCAATGCCTGCGTGACATCATCATAGATATCACCACTACTCTAGATGATAGACCCAAGATATTTAAAATTCTCTCTTAAGAATAGGTTAAGTGGTATGCTTGTACGCTTCATCCCTTGCAACACTGAATTTGCATTTCAAGTATTCTATTTTGGTCCTGCTCAATTTGGACCCTTTGGACTCCAGAGTATGTCTTCAAACCTCCAACCTATCATTAACTTTATCGTGAGTCTCATTATTCAATATTATGTCATCTGCAAATAGGATAAACCATAGAATCTCCTCCTAAATAGACCGTGTCAGCTCATCCATCACCAAAGCAAAAATGAAAAGGGCTCAACACCGATCCTTGATGAAGTCCCATCTTGACAAGAAAATACTTCAAATCTTCTCCCACCATTCTTACCCGAGTTTTGGCTCCATCATACATGTTCCTTTATAACTTGAATATATATCGTTGGAACACCTTTCGCCTCTAGACACCATCAGAAGACATCCCTAAGAACTTTGTCATAGGTTTTCTCAATATCAATGAATACCATATGAACATCACTCTTTCTTTCTCTATATTTCTCCAACTATTTTCTAAATTACTAAAAATTCCATATTTATTAGGCATCTTGATACCTTAAAATTGGTTTGATACATGTCAAAAAAAAAAAAGTTAATCAATTATGCTAAAAAGGGGGCTGAAATGAAAATTAAATCCAATCACCCATTAACTAGGGTATAAAGTAATTTTAATGCTATGTATGCACAATAGAAATAATTTCAAAAATTCAAAAACCTTTGGGAAATCCATGCAAGAAATTGCAAAACTACATAAATACTTTTGATTCTTGGTGCTGCAACTTGCTATGTTTCTCTTCATCTTTGGAGGACAATCTTCTATGATGATCACAAGAGATGGGTTGAAGTTGCTTGGAAGGCTGCTTGTTTCTTCCCTTGAATTGCTCTCATTATCCTGACCATATTGAACTTCTTGTTATAGGGTAGTCATAGCACAGGTTCCTTTCCCTTTTCTTTGTTTATCGTTCTTATTTTACTTTGGGTTTTGTATCTCTAACCCCTAATTCGATTGGTGGGTACCTTAGGGCAAAGAAACCTCACATAGAATATCCAGTCCAAACAACTAGATTCCACACGAAATTCAAGAACAAATATGGAGACAATGGATGCTATTTCTTGGAATACAATGATATAATTGATAACTGACATAAGTTTTATATTTTTTTGTCTAGTAGATACGTGATACTTATAATTAGATGCATGATCTAGCTAGTTGATACTTGATTAAGGATTTTCGTATTTTTTAGAATGATACTCATCGTTGGAATAGGAGCTTTAGACACTTGATACTTTAAGAAGGAGTGCTTGTGCTTATCAAACTACTGATAATTTATACTTGACATAAGTTTTATGTTTGTTTTGTCTAGTAGTAACGTGATACTTAAAAATAGGTGCTTGATTTGGGTAGTTGGTACTTGATTAAGGATTTCATGTTTCTTAGAATGATATTCATCGTTTGAATAGGAGCTTTAGGTACTTAATAATTTAAGAAGAAGCACTTGTGCTTATCAAACTACTAAAAATTGATACCTGACATAAGTTTTATATTTTTTTGGTCTAGTAGATACTTGATACTTAAAATTAGATGCTTGATCTGGATAGTTGATACTTGATTAAGGATTTCCCTATTCTTTAGAATGATACTCATCGTTGGAATCGAAATGAAGACTGCTATGAACAAGTAGATGAAAAATGGAAGACACTAGGTTCTAACGGAGGAATTGAAGACTTTATAATTTCTTCCCTTTTTGTTTAGTTTGAAAATAATGATACAAAAATTTGAACTTGAAATTAATCATGAAAAGATTGATTAGACAACTAAAAATATAGAAAGATTATGTAGATATTTATTAGAATACTTAAAATTATGAGATAATTAAGAATAAATTAAGGAGGAGAGAGAAATAATAATCCATATATCTACAAGTTGGAGAGAGAGAGTAGAAATAAGGGATTTTTATAATTTCTTTAGGACGATAGGAATTATTAGAAAATATGGTAAAATATGTTGTTTAGTTGTGTAATTTTTCCTTAAGTTAATACAAGTATAAATGGGTGGTGAGAGTAGTAAATATCACGCTCTCTAGTTTATATTAAGTAAATTGTTGGTATTTGATACATGTGAAAAACATTTAAGGTTATAAATTAAAATTTATTTTTTATTATTATCTTATATTTTTTTTTCAAACTATTCTAGCAGTTAGAACCCTTACTAAAAAGAAGGATAAATATGAAAAAATAGAAATAATAATTTTTTTGAACTTTAAGTTATTACTAGTTTTAAACATGAAAAAAAGCCTCAACATTTCATTTAATACCATCTACTGAAACAACATTCTCCATGTGACCACCACACGGCGCTGACGGCACACAGTCAGATATATCCATCCCATTTTTTATTTAAATCTCTGAAGATTACGTTACAATTAGTAGTTTGTGCATTATTACATTATTGGCTTCATTCACACCACAGAAAAAATGGAGCCATGGAAAGACCTTAGCGGAAAAGTAGTGATGGTGACCGGTGCGTCCTCTGGAATCGGGCTAGAATTCTGTCTTGACTTGGACAAAGCCGGCTGCAGAATTATTACTACAGCTCGTATGTTGACAGACTAAATTCTCTCTGTGAAAAAATTAATAGTGATTCAGAGAGATCGCACCGTGCAATTGCAGTCCAACTTGACGTTACAACCGATGGTGGTACCATTGAGTCCACTGTACAAAAAGCTTGGGATGCCTTTGGACGTATTGATGCCTTGGTTAACAATGCCGGCGTTATAGGTAATACATAAATATGCTCTTTTACTTTGTCTCAACTAGTATCTATGTTTTTTAATTTTGAGTGTGCACAAATAAATACTTAAACTTGTATAAAGTTGAACAAGTAGATATATGCATTCTACATGTAATATTCCATGCAAGACGTGTTTGTCTACTTATCAATTTTATATAGATGTAAGTGTCTACTTGAAGGCTATAGATGTCAACTAAAACTAAGTTAAAAGGGCAAATTTTAATTTTTGAGTATGTAAACGTAGTTGCCTAATTTGAATACTGTATAGGTAATATGCACTCTTCATTGGAATTGGCTGAGGAGGAATGGGATCATACCTTTAAGATGAATCTAAAAGGGGCATGGTTGGTGTCCAAATATGTATGTAGACTCATGCGTGATGCTAAACAGGTAGGAGGGTCTGTTATTAATATCTCTTCGATGGCTAGTTTGAATCGGGTATTATTCCAAGCTACTCTTGCTTACTCTTGTTCAAAGATGGCTCTTGACATGGTCACTAAGGTATGTACTTACAGAGACGAATTTAGAATTTTGAATGGGTTCTAAATTTTAGGATATATAAGCAAAGGACTATCTTCTGCACAAATAATTATTACTCCATCTTTTTTAATTTGTTTGTCTTGTTTTAATGTGCCACAAAGTTTAAGAAATTAAGAAACATATTTGAATCTTATTTCAAATTAAAGTCATGTCAAATGTACTAAAATACCCTTTATCTTATGGTTTTAACAAACATGCCAGAGCAAGTTGAAAATTAAAGAGTTGTACAAAAAAGTATTCTTTTTAGAAGAAACTAGAAAGAAAAAATAGGAGAAACAAATTGACACCAATTAAATAGTTTGAATTTCGAGAGTCGTTTTTTTTTTGTTTTGACTGTCCATTTGAACGTACAATCTTTAAGATTTTGAAAAATTATTTACATATTTAGAAATTATATGAGAAGTACTATTTAAGTCACTACAATTAACAATGCAAAAGGCACAAGAATACATTTGGATCATATATTTTTTCGTTAAACTCTCAATATCTAAACTATGCCATATAAATTGAAATAGATGAAAAATAATTATATTTGCATATGTAACTATTCAAGTATAATAACAAATGGTAGATTATGGCAATCGAATTGGGAGCTGACAAGATCAGAGTGAACTCAATAGCACCAGGAATTTTCAAATCAGAGATAACAGAGAGTATTATGCAAGAGAAATGGTTCCATAATGTTACAAGGAGAACTGTTCCTCTAAAAACTTTGGGAACGACAGATCCAGCTTTAACATCAGTGGTGAGGTACCTAATTCATGATTCTTCAGAATATGTTTCGGGCAATGTCTTCATCGTCGATGCTGGAACTACCTTACCAGGTGTCCCCATTTTCTCATCACTCTAAAGTCGAATTTTGGATTTGAAGTTCATGGCTTCGTGCAGCGACCGAATTTTAACATTTAATGTTATAAGAAAAGTAATGTTGGTTTTGTCTCACTGTCAATTGTGTCCGACTGAAATAAATTGAGGTTGCGGTAGAATAATGTTGATTTTATATAGTTTAAATAAATCATGCTTGTAATAAAGTTTTAGATATATCTTTTTTGGTTCAAGATTTTTGTAAAAGTTTAATTTATTCCACACGCGTACTTTAAACCCTAGTGTATTATCATAAACCTACGCATGAAATTTCACATAGATTCTGAAAATCAAAGGCATTGATGAAGTGGTCTGAATGTGATGCGGTTTTTGTTTAGAAAAAATTGAGGTTGGAGGGGGGAATTTTATGATGACTTGCACAAAGGACAGTATGAACTACTAGATTTATGCAAACATGGGGTTTATTTTGCCTTTGATGTTGATAAACCAACTGAGAAATTACTGTAGGATGACAATCATTCCTAACATGCACAAGACAAAAAGCAATTCTGAATAAATTTATGTGTCTTTAAAATTCATTTGCATAAGAAAAGGATTGATATCAAGACAAATTTGGCAAGAGAGAGTCGTAACTAAAAAAAATTCAATATTACATAGACTCTGTGTTTATCCACACCGGGACTGATCTCAATTTGCTATCAACTCCTTCGTTTGTGGAACTTTGCACAAATTGGATTAAGAATATTATACTGAAATTCTCCTAAAACTTTTAACTTAGAATAAATGAAACAAGAAAATAACTTACAAGAAAATAACTTTCTTGTGTAATTAATATTGATTACACACATTCAATATAGAATGACCCCTGCTGAGTTGAAATAATTGAAAGAGCAGCTGAAGGATATGCTAGAGAAGGGCTTTATTAGGCCGAGTGTCTCAGCATGGGATGCCCCGGTCCTATTCGTGGGAAAGAAGGATGGTTCTCTCTAAATGTGTATAGACTATCGCCAGTTGAATAAGGTAATGGTCAAGAATACGTATCCTCTCCCAAGGAAAGATGACTTGTTTGACCAACTTAAGGGTGCCACTATTTTCTCCGAGATAGACCTCAGGTCAGGCTATCCAATCAACAAGTTGAAAGAGAGAGAAGGTGACATCTCGAAGACAACATTTTGAATATGATATGGTCACTTTGAATTCTTAATAATGTCCTTTGGGTTGACAAATGCACCGACAACCTTCATGAACCTCTGATCTGATGTTCACGCTCTAATAAGAAAGCTGTCATTTTCAGTAATTAACCTAACTGGATGTTAAGGTCAAATCCATAGGGAATACGGGGCTTGACAGTATAGATCCACTACCAATCATTTCAAGCATCGATTAATCAAAATCTCTAAAAGAGGGATTTTCTTTGTAATTCAAGAACAAAAATAAAAACTAAACCAACTATACAGGAAGACACTCAAATTGGGGGAAAACTTAGGAATTGTGTTCCCCATGATTCGTTGACTCAATTACCCTAGACAACATAACCCTAATTGGAAATTCGCATACAGAACGGTAACTTAGGTTCTTCTAGCCCTCTTGTGAAGGTGAAGGTCAAATTTTACCATGGCACTTGGTTGGGAATGATGGTGTGCCAACAAACCATTATCCATTATCCCAGTCAACCTCCCCTTGGTCAGGTTTGGTTGATTAGACGAGAACACATCAATTGAATTCTATCATTTACTTCCCTTTTCCTATTCGTCACTACCTTGGTTGGGATCGTGCTAGTAGGTGGGGTTTGGTGTTGGCCACCACCAAACATCAATCAAAATAAAGGAAAATAAACAATAAATGCAAAACCCCTATCAAAGAAATGCACAAAGTCTAGGTTATTTCAGATCAACTACTCATGGTTTCCACAACCCTAAGTTATGGGTGCTTAGTGACTCATGGCTAAGGAAAAACCAACAACAATGCAAATAGAAGACATAGTTGAGAGTTTACCCAAAACAATGAAGAACAAAAACACCACAAGTTGCAAACCACAAGCTTGGATTAATGAAAAATGAGTACAATGTGGGTTTTGCAATCCCCAAAGTGGGTCTTCAAATTAAAAAGGAGAATCTACACTAAAACCTAGAAAAACCCTAAGAATATTCAAAGGAGAATACTCAAAGTTTTCCCTACAATATTCAATGTATCATCTCTCTTAAATAAACCCTATCATAAAGTATTTATAATATTTACAAATTCAACCCTACAAATTAAACAGAAAAGATAGCTGGCGGCAGGTACATTGTACAGATCGTAGGGTGACCTATGAGTTGTAATCGGGGTCCCATATTAGACACTTTGCATTTTGGACCTGACTGTTATGACCTACAGGTACGAGTCCTTGCTTGGGCTATGACTCGTATGCTCCTCTTATAGTATAGGCCTTCAGTTCTTGGTCTAAAATTTTGGCTCTTTGTTTCTTGCTACGAACCCACCTATACGAGTCATAGAGATACCTACGACTCATAGAGTGGTCTCGTAGGGCTGACCTCCACTTAGAAGATTTTTTGTTTTTGCTCTTTGTTTCTTACTACGAGATCACCCTACGACTCGTAGCTTGGGCTACAACTCATAGGAAGGATCATATGTCCTGAACTTTAGCAAAAGCTACACTTTCTCTCAAAATCATGCCAACCTACCTTTTCTGCAATAACAACACAAAAACACACAAAATCCATAAAAAGTCGCATTAAGAACTCATAAAATCCCTTATTTTAGGCATCAAATGTGTTATATTTTGATAGCACATCAATTGATGAATAGAGAATTCAGATAGTCCCTTGACATAATCGTAATCATGTTTATTGATGATATTTTAATGTATTTCGGAGATGAGCAGGAGCATGCTAATCATCTTAGAATTGCTTTGTAGATGCTCAAGTATAATGAGTTATATGCAAAGTTTTTGAAATGTGAGTTTTGACTCAAATCTATGGCGTTCCTCGGCCATGTGGTTTCAGGTGATGGTACATGAGTGGACACTCAAAAGATTGAGGCAGTCAAAGATTGGTGTAGACCAACCTTCCTGACTGACATAAAAAGCTTTCTAGGTTTGCTTGGCTACTATCGTAGATTCATAAGAATTTTTTTCCATATCTGCACTGTTGACTAGATTGACTCAGAAGAAGGTCAAATTTTAATGGTCTGACGAGTGTGAGAGGATTTTTCAAGAGTTAAAAACAAGGTTGACTACTTCCCTAGTATTGACCTTACCCGAAGAAGTTGACGAATTTGTTATTTATTGTGATGCCTCAAGAATGGGATTGGGATGCGTATTGATGCAGAAGGGTAAAGTTGTTGCTTATGCTTCCAGGTAACTTAAATTGCATGAGAAGAATTATCCCACAAACGACTTGGAATTGGCAACGGTGGTGTTTGCTCTCAAACTATGGCACCACTATCTATACGGAGTGCATGTCTATGTATTGACAGACCATAAGAGCCTGCAATATGTTTTCACCCAGAAAGAGCTTAACTTGAGGTAGAGGCGATGGCTTGAGTTGCTCAAGGACTATGACATAAGCATCCTTTATCACCTAGGTAAAGCTAACACAGTTATTGATGCTCTTAGCAGTTTATCCATGGGAAGCACCTCCCATGTCGAGAAAGAGAAAAAAAAGTTGGCTAAAGAGGTTCATAAATTGGCATGATCGGGAGTTCAACTAGACGAACTAGGTGAAAGTGGAGTACTTATGCATAATAGGTCTGCATCATCTCTAGTAGTGGAGGTGAAGAAGAAGTAAGACCAAGATCCCATCTTACTAAAATTGGAGACAAATATACATAAGCAAAAAGTGATGGCTTTCACCAAAGTAGGAGATACAGTATTGAAATACCAAGACAAATTGTGTGTTCTAGAGATATTGATGGTATTCAAGAAAGGATCATGGAAAAAGACCATAGCTCTAGATATTCGATCAACCCAGGGTAAACCAAGATGTACTACGACTAGAGAGAAGTCTACTAGTGGAGTGGAATGAAGAAAGACATTGCTGAGTTCGTTTCCAAGTGCCCGAATTGCCAACAAGTTAAAGTTGAGCACCAAGGGTCTTATGGGGTAGCTTAGAATTTTGAGATTCTAGAATGGAAATGGGAGATGATTAATATGGACTTCATCACAGGCTTGCCGAGGTCCCACAGATAGCATGATTCGATTTGGGTAGTAGTTGATCAGATGATAAAATCTACACATTTCTTAGCAGTAAAGATGACTGACACTGTAGAGGATTAAGTTGATTATATATAAGAGAGACTTTTAGATTGCATAGAGTCCCCATGTCTATTATCTCAGATAGAGGAGCCTAATTCACTGCTTAATTTTGGAAGTCTTTCCAGAAAGGCTTAGGTTCAAAGTGAACCTTAGCACTACTTTCAACCCACAGACTGATGCACACTATTTAAACCTTGGATGATATATTGATAGCCTATGTCATTGACATCAAAGGTAATTGGGATGACCATTTACGTCTGATTGAGTTTGTCTACAACAACAGTTTCCATTTGTATATTCAGATGGCCTTATATAAGACTCTTTGTGGGAGGAGATGTAGATCAACAATTGGTTGGTCTGAGGTAGGTGAAGTAGAACTGATTGGACCATATCTGGTTCACCAAGCCATAGAGAAAGTAAAGATCTTCCGAGAAAGATTGCAGACTACGTAGAGTCGACAAAACTCTTACACCAATTTTAGAAGAAGACATATTGAGTTTGAGGTCAATGATTGGGTGTATTTGAAGGTGTCACCTATGAAAGGCATGATACGATTTGGGAAGAAAGGGAAGTTAAGTCCGAGGTACATTAATCCTTACCAGATTGTGAAAGAGTAGGCAATGTGGCTTATGAGTTGGAGCTCCCACCAGAGTTACCGGCCATCCACCTAATCTTCCACATTTGCATGCTTAAGAATTGTTTGGGAGATTCGCAGTTGGTCATGGCTATTAAAAGTAGAGTCCTTTGTAGGTAACCTTATCCTCCATACTCTCATATGAAGAAACTAATTTTGTAGGGAAGCCCTTTTACCAAAATTTTGTCACTCCACCTTAATTTTTCTTTCTTCTTTCTTAGTAGTTGAAAAGCTGATTTAGTGGTGAAAATTCCTTTAGAATTATTCATCCACTAAGCTTCATTAATCCCCCATTCCAATTGAGGTTTAATACCATTTTGGACATACTCTATCATATCAGTAGATAGAGCTTCCTGTAATTTAATCCTATTCCATCTTGCATCTTATAATCTTCCTAAGGATTGGGAATGGCTAATTCCTTCCCAATCCTAACCTACACTGCATCTCTTGCTTATCTTATATTTTTTTCTAGACAACAATCAACTAACAACATTGAAAGTATAGGGGGGAGGGAATTGAATTTTCTTTCTTAATTTAATTTAAAACTGTTTGATTAGATAGCTAGCTAGCTTAAGTAATAGTCGACTATGAACAGTAAATAGTTTGCAGAAAATTAAAGTGCGTAAAAGGAAAATTTAGCACTAGATATTTTTATATTGGTTCGGATTCAATATGAATCCTAAGTTCAGTCCCCTTAGGTTGCAAGGGATACTTCTTTAAGTATTCGAAAATGGTGGTTACAAAGGAATAAGAACTTAAACTACAACTCTCACTATTTTTCTTATTTTTTTTCTTGATACAATCCTCTCTTTCAAATTTTTCTTCTTTTCTCTCTCTTTTTCTTTTTCACAGTAAAACTAAAGATTACAATGAATTACTTAAAGATGATGAGTTTCGAAGATGGTCTTGAAGGCAGTAGGCTTGTATAAACTTGAGATATCCTAGATGCCTCTTTTTATTGTAGAAGAGATGGTATCCTAAGGGAGTTAATCCTTGGATTGAGGCAGTGATGAGTCCTCTTCCCAGGGATAAGGTTGAAGGCTCTTGATAGGGGGTTCTGTTAGATCTTCAAGATGGACTTGTCCAATTATTTTTCTCGATATATAGATCTTGTGCCTCGATTGCTTCCTTGATTTGAACCTAGTTTTATTTGCTGATAGTGTCCTTCTTTATTGGTGCTTGATTTGCTGATTTGGTACTCATATCTTCCTTCCTTTCCTACGACTTGATTGAATGTTGATTTCTCCTTTCCTTTTGTCTTCAAGCGGATTGAGATCTTTGATTGATTCCTAATTATGTCTTGGTTTGTCCTTCTCTTATCACATTGATTTCTTTCCTTTTAATCTATCAGCACAATAATGAAATTGTTATTGTTTTGCGTCTAGTCATTGTGCTTTCCTTTTTGATGTTGTGAGTGCTGGCATCCTTACTTGTTCCTACACATAATCATCATCAAAATAATATTAGCAGTAACAATCTCCTCTTTTTTTATGATGAAAATTAAAGTAATAGTAAGTCGACTTCCCTGATATTTCTAATCAACTTGTAGTCAACTTCTTGATGCTCCCCCTGAATGGTTACTTATATTCCTGAATAACTAGTCGACTTCTTGATGGTCCCTTTGAGTGGTTACTTATATTCTTTCCCTTTGACATCAGCAAAAAGGAAAGACAACAAACAACAAATATCATAATAGGAGCATAGAATTATACTACTTAAAACAAAAGTATGCTTAGCTAGTCCAGACAAAACACAACAAAAACAACAGACAAAACATAATCAGCCCCGTGGGCATAGAAAGTAGGAGATAGTATTAACAAGAGCAGTCTTCAGGTTTTCAAACTGGTTGGTCAAGGTAGTAGACATATCATCAGTGCTGTTCTGTATCTTCTGACCAACCTTGATGGATTCTTTGATGACTAGAATTAGGGGCAGTAGAATTTTGCCAACATCAGTCCTTGTTTCCTTATTGACAACCTTGATTTTCTCGAGAGAGTTTTTTACAACATCAAACTTGTAATAGGATAACATAAGAAGATCTTGTAGATTTTCAAACTTGGCGTCCATGCTAGAAATTTTGTTCAAGAGATCCTCGACAAGCTTGGAGTCAGGGAGAATAGGGGAACTGGGATTTTTTGGAGGATGATAAACTAGGGAGTCATGAACAGGCCCAAAAGGGGGTTCAGACTTGAGAACCCAGGAGTCATTGGACAGAGAGTATCCCATGCTGTTGAACACCCTAGTATTATAATACTGCTTAAGAGATATCAAAGGGATATTAGACAAGCACACATTGTTTGCTTCCAAGATGCACAAAATAATCATGCCATAAGGAAGACTTTAATAGTCAAGAGTAGAATCGACCATGTAACTTATCATGTAGGAAGACTTGTTTGATCCTTTTCTTAGATAATAGGCAAAAAGTGAAGAAAGTATCTCGAATGGATAAAATGGAGAGGGACCCAACACAAGGGAGAAGGGTGCTTGCCACAATGTGGGATAAGATCCTAACCTCGAAAGATAGATCTTTAGGACCGAGATTAGTAGGGTGCGGACCAAAAAAAGAGGAGATGAGTGCTTTCTTGGCATCATCAAAAGAATCATCAAAATTAGAGGGCCAATAGCTTTTCATAGGCAAAGATAATCGAGAGCAGTGAATGTCAAAAATTTCATCAAAGATGTCATAGTGAAGAAAAATCCTTTTGCTAAGAATGAGGGTTTCAATTTCATAAGGGTTTGAAGAATGCAGATTGGCATAGAACAGTCTTACCAGAGGTTCATAGACAACCTAGCAGAAGTTGAAAAGATTTTGGCCCAACCTTAATGCTCAAAGAATTCCTTGATGGGACAGTGAAGGAGAGAAGGAGATCCAAATCTACAATGGTTTGTGCACAATAGTCTTGCCCTTGAGATTCTAAAAAAGTGACTCGTTTGAGGAACTTCAAAAGTCTGCTTTGGTATCCAGTGTGCTCTAAAAATCAAACTTGCATTTTTCTTTGAATCGCCATAGGGATGATGATGAGCAGAACGCTTTAGAGAAGAAAGAGGGATATTGGAAGATATGGGAGAGGAAAGGCAAGAGGAGTTTTTGAAGTCAACAACAACTGGGGAATGGGCAATGCCCTTTCCATTGTTTCTGCTACTCTTTTGAGGAGGCATTGGGAAAGATGAAGTGTGGAAGAAAGCAAGAGTCAGGGGAGTTAAAAAGCAAGAGAGTGAGGAAGATGAAGAGAGGGGATGTGAAAGGTGAAAAGACAAGGCAGGAGAACAAAGGGAAAAAGAAGAACTGACACTAGGAGATACACACAATCTGCCATAAAAAATGAGTTATAATAAATGCAATTAATAATTAGGGTGCATGAATTCAAGGAAAGCAATTAAATAAAAGATTTAAATGCAATATAACAAAGGAAATAAATCATTTTTAGGTCAAGAGAATAATTTAAAATGATTTTGCAACAACATTCAAGGAATCTGTAAGGTAACAGAATCTTTCTTCAAGAAGGAGTTTTGTAAAAATATCCATAAATTAATTTTCAGTGTTAACAAAAACAATTTTAATATCCCCATTTAAAATATGATCTCTAAAAAAATCATGCTTGATATCTATATGCTTAGTTCTAGAATGGTGCACAGGATTTTTTGAAAGACAGATAGTGCTAGAATTATCACAAAACATTTAGGCAGGTTTAGCAACAATATTGTAATCAACCAATTGATGTATCATCCAAAGAATTTGAGTATAGCATAAACCTATTGCCACGTATTCAGCTTCAGTAGTGGAGATAGATACACAATTTTACTTTTTGCTATTCCAAGAGATCAAGGAATCTCCAAGAAATTGACAGGATCCACTAGTGCTTTTTTAATCCACTTGATTACCTGCATAATCTGCATTTGAAAATCCACGAAGATTAAAATAAGATGTCTTTTTGTGCCAAAGACCATATGAAATAGTTCCACTAAATAACAAATATTTCTTTTTACTGTAGTTAGATGGGACTCTTTAGGATAAGTTTGAAATCTGGCATATTTGCAAACACTAAACGTAATATCAGATCAACTTGCAGTGAGATAAAGAAGAGATCCAATCATACCTCTGCATTTGGATTCATCTACATTCTTACCAATTAGATTAAGATATAGATTGCAAGATGGACTCATGGGAGTTCTGATGGGCTTTGTATTTTCCATTCCAAAATTTTGAATTAATTTCTTAGCATACTAACTTTGACAGATGAAAATTCCTTGATCGAATTGATAGATTTGTAGTCCCAGAAAGAAGGTTAACTTACCCATTACGCTCATTTCAAACTTACTTTGCATGAGATTAGCAAATTCCTTGCATAGATCATCATTAGTACTTCCAAAGATAATATCATCGATATAAATTTGAATGATAATGTTATTAGAAGATGATTTTTTTAATAAAAAGGGTAGTGTCAATACTTCTTCGAGAGAAACCATGAGTTGATAAAAACTTACTTAGTCGATCATACCAAGCTCTAGGAGGTTGTTTAAGACCATAAAGAGCTTTAGAAAGTTTAAAAACATGATGGGGAAAATCAGGATGTTCAAAGCCTTGAGGTTGTTTTACAAAGACTTCTTCTTCAATAAACCATTTAAAAAAGCACATTTAACATCCATTTAAAATAATTTAAAATCCTTAAAAGCAGTTGTCACGACTCGAACCTAGGGCCTAGACTTGACACGTCGAATTGAGAACCCGGAGGGACCCAAACAAGCCTCTTAGCATATCATACATACATCCTTGATCGCGAAAGCAAATAAACAACAAGTGAGTAAAATAGGGATAAATGGAGATAAGGGAATTCTTTGATATCATAAATCATAAGGAGTCAAGCTCATAGCATAGATACATCATAATATTCCAACAACACCTCTAAACCTAGAATATAGTGGGGGCCAAGACACTTTCTGGGCTCACCCTCATAATGTCAAATATCAACACAAAGAAGTTTTGAAATAGCAAGAGAAATTAGATAGTGTCCTCGAACTTGATGACTCACCAAGCTTATCTTCAAGATATTAAACTAGCCATATGGAGAAGAATAGTCAAATGGAGTTCTGATTCCTACATGGTAACATCATGTAGGCATAGAGTATATGTTAGTACGTTTGAATATACTAAGTATGTAGGATGTAATGCAACAAGAGATAGACAACATAGTCAAAATGCATAATGATAACCAAAAGATAGCATAATAAGGATATGGCATATATGATCAATGCTTAAGTAAATCATACTTTGTAAATCATTCATCTTACATAGAACTATAAGTGTGGGAAGAAACCTCAACCGATAGAAAATAAGACCGAATGAGCTACAACTTGGAATCCCGATGTCTACCCTACACTAGAAGAAAGGGGGAAGTTACTTGCCAAGGTGAACCTCCTAATGCCTAAGTAGATCCACTAAGCCTTATATGAACTGGGTACTCACCTCTAGTTCTTAGACTCGGGTACTCGCCTCAAGCCTTCATATTTAGGGTACTCGTCCCTTAGGAATTTGGGGACTTGCCTCTAATCCCTTCACCTATGGTGGCACATAGTTTTGGGACTTGGAAACTCGCCTCTAGTCCACTTGGTGCTAAATCTAATCCCACAGAATTCTTTAAATAATCATAGCTTTAATAATTTGTAAGAAACATGGAAGACATGACACGAGTAGCTCTTAACATCATTGACCTCGAATAGTGATCCTAATCATCAAACATAAGAATGAGTCACCATCAACATTACCCTTACATTAACATCAATATCAAAGGCTCACATGAGGTAAAATCTTTGAGAAAAGGACTTAATCCAGCTTTACAACATCATCAACATTTTTATGAACTAAACACATCTCTAGAAAGTCCAAAATCATCATAAAGTCTCTTGACTCATAAATCAAATAATAGATCATCAAAACTTTAAGAATCCTTAAAAAGGCATTTATCAACACTTGGTGGGTGTGCAATGCTAGAACAAAATCATGCAATTAAAGAGTAAAATCATGCAAGAAAAATCAATGTAAAATCACCCACCAATACTTGGTAACACTGTCATACAAGGTACATTGAAATCTCCTATCAAATCTCATCATAAATCATAGTTTCATAGCTCAAAACATGCATAGTCACAATAGACAAACCATCTCATAGTATAAGCTTAAAATAGGTAAACATGTGTTTTCAATCAACATTTCATGAAACCCCAACATAACTCATACTTAAATTCATAATAAGTAAGACCCATAAGTAAATCAACTTAGAAGCATGCAATTTTTATGTAAGAAGGAGGTTTGGCCACCATGGCTGAAAGGACCCAATGGTTAAAACCCACATACCTTAATCTTGAAGTTTCTTGAAGAAGAACTTAAGGAGGACTTGGGCCTTGACTTGGTTTCCTTGAACTCCAACAAAACTTCTTGAAAATCTTGAGAATGGATAGACAATTTGATGAAGATTAGAGAGGAATTTGAGAGTTTTTGG
The DNA here is from genome assembly GCA_000787875.1 of Solanum virginianum. Lineage (NCBI taxonomy): Eukaryota > Viridiplantae > Streptophyta > Magnoliopsida > Solanales > Solanaceae > Solanum > Solanum virginianum. The sequence continues at coordinate 22,937 of DF361704.1, forward strand.
TGAGTTTTTAGGGCTAAAAAGGGCTAAAGATTGAGGGATTTTTACATATAAAGGAATGGGATTCTTACCCAATCGCCCTGGAGTAAAAGAAAGAATTTTTGGAAATTTTTGAACAAGTCCGCACTAGATCCGCATCGCGGACTAGTCGTGGACAACTACTATTTTTGTGAAGTTTTGCCAAAATATTATTTTCTTGGCACGCATAAAGTATACCTTATAGGTACTCATTTTCCCACATAATTTTTCCTCTAAACAAGAATATAAAGTCAGATTTGCAAATTTTTGCACAAATTTTGAGATATTAAAAAAATGCATCATAGGGTCTTTCCGAGCTATGTAGAGGGGTGTTTAAATATTTACAATTTGAGATATAAAGAAATTACGATTATGGGATATTTCTAGGCAATTGTGAGGCGTTTCGGCAGCATATGCCAAGAGAATACAAATAGATTCTAACCTTGTCATAAGAGCGAAAGTTTCATCATAGTCAACTCCCTCCTATTGAGTATCCTTGAGCGAACAATCCAGCCTTGTTCCTAATTACCTTTTCATCTTCATTCAGCTTGTTTCTGAAAACTCATTTTGTCCCAATGATGGAAGTTTTTTCACGTTTGTGAACTAAGGTCCAAACTTGATTTTTCTTGGGCTAGTTAAGTTCCTCTTTCATAGCTTTATTCCATTGTGAATCTTTCAGAGCTTCTTCCACTTTGTTGGGTTCAAGTTGAGAGATGAGAGAAATATTTGCAATTTTCTTACTAGAATCTCTGATTCTCATCCTATCATCTATGTTCCCAATGATGAATTTCGTTGGATAATCAGGTTCACTTCTCCATTCATTCGGAACTATTTTTGTAGTCAGCTGACTTTCATTACCAGTAGTTGGCTGGTCTTTTTCTATTGCTTCTTTTGATGAGGTGACTGCACTTTGAGTGTTTATAATTTTTTCATCATCAGAGCTATATCTTTTCTCAAGTATATGATTAGATTCATCCAAAACAATATGAACTGGTTCTTCAATAGTAGAGGTACGCTTATTGATAACTCTGTAAGATCTACTAGAATTTGAGTAACCAAGAAAAATACCTTCGTCATTGCATGGGTCAAACTTACTCAAATTTTCTTCACCATCATTGTGAATGAAATACTTACAACCAAAGGGATGAGGGTAACCAATGTTTGGTTTCTTTCTGTTCCACTGTTCATATGGAGTTTTCTTCAAAATAGGTCTGATGAGGCACCTGTTAAGAATGTGGCATGTTGTGCTTACTGCTTCAGTCCAAATGTGATGAGGAAGATTGTGTTCGTATATCATGGTTCTGGCCATGTCTTGAAGAATCCAGTTCATTCTTTCGACCACTCTGTTTTGATAAGGAGTTCGAGATGCTGAGAAGTTGTGTTCATATCCTTCCTCATTGCAGAAGTTCTCAAAAGCTTTGCTTTCAAATTCTTCTCTATGATCACTTCTTATAGAGGAAATTAGTAACCTTTTTCTCTCTGTACTTTCTTACAGAAGAACTCAAAATTCTTTAAGGTATCATCTTTGTTAGCTGAAAATATTACCCAAGTAAAACGTGAATAATCATCAATAATAACAAAAGTATACCTTTTTCCTTCCAATGCTAGCTATTTGAGTGGGACCAAAGAGGTCTATATGAAGAAGCTACAAAGTTTTTGTGGTAAATACAATATCTTTTGTTAGAAAGGAGTTTCTAATTTGCTTACCTAGTTGACATGCATCACAGATGTCATCTTTGGTGTAGTCGATTTTAGGTAGGCCAATAACAGATAAAGTCTAGCTAGCTTTTCAATGAGTCTCATGCTCTCATGTCCTAATTTTCTATGCAAGATCCATGGATTTTCTGATATAGAGGCTAGACAAATGTGCTCAGTAGCTCCATTGATGGAATCAATAATATACACATTTCTATCTCTGCTTCCCAAAAGAATTTCTTTTCTAGTATTGTCTTCAATGATACATCTGATTTTTCTAAATCTTACTTCCAAATCAGAGTCACATAGTTGACTGATGCTCAATAGATTAAACTTTAACAATTTCACAAGATAGACATTTGTAATGTCGCAAGACTCGTTGAATGAGATCATGCCAGTGCCAATTATAGTTCCAGTGGATTTGTCTCCAAAATAAAATTTTCCTCTCTTATAGTCTGTTATAGATTTGAATAGAGATTTATTGCCCATCATATGATTTGAACATATATTGTCAAGATACCATTTACCTTTAGATATAGTGTGATGTTTCTGCACGATAAGATCAATTTTGATTTTTAGGTAACAAATAGTTTTGGATCCTTTTTGGTTAGCAGTACCTTTAACTTTCTAGACCATGTTGGATGGCTGTGAGTGATGAAATCAACACCTGGAGTGGGTGTGAATAGATTTTCCATAGTATTTATAGGATAGTTTACTAGGTTGATCAGAACCAGAATGACTAGGAAAATCATTTTGCGAATTAGTTGACCTAAAAGATCTGTTGAGGCTGAAATGTTTTTGAACATTTTTTAAGAGATTTTTAAGATCAAGATTTTGCTCATCTAATTAATCTCTTTCAAAAATGCAACTTCAAGTTTGATTTCTAAAGCATTTTTTAATCTTATATGGATATGAGATTCCCAAAAGATTTTTTTAAGTCTATAATGGCTCGATCTACGAGAACTTTTAAATTAAGACAATTTTTGCAAAAATCATTGTTTACCTGATTATTTTCAGCTATAGCCATGAAGCAAACATTTCTATTGTCTTCATTATCATATTCTGATATGTTCTCATCACTCTAGCTACTAAAGGCTCTGTTTTTGGATTGTCCTTGAAGGGACCTTCTTTTGGATTCAGGACATTCACTTGTACTGTGTCCAAACTTACCACACCTTCCATAATTTCTATTGTAGTTAGTAATCTATATGTTTTGGGAATAATTTTTCTTACCTCTCCATTATTTTCTGTTGCTCCTGAAGGTTTCCATCACTGATTTTGTAATCAATGCAATCTCATCTTTCTTTAGATCTTCTTCATTATCTTGATTATCATTAGTGGCTTCTGATGCAATAGATTTTTTCATATCATCCTCCTTTGCCTTTTTATTTAGATATGTTTTCTCAAAAGCAACCAGATTACCTCTGACTTCATCACAAGTGAGGTTTTTAAGATTCATACTTTCAAAAGCTACAACTTTGGCATGCCATTGAGGGGGAATACTTATGAGGATCCTTCTAATGTGATCAATGGGTGGATATTCCTTGCCTGGAACCTTGAGTTTGCCAATGAACTTGCTAAGACAAGCAAGCATACTTTCTACTGCTTCACATTCCTTCATTTGGAATAGTTCATATTCATAGACCAATAGATTGATAATTGTTTCCTTGAATTTATTGTTCTTTCATAGGTGACTTTCAATTTGTCCCACATTTCCTTGGCAGTTCCACAACTAGAGATCTTTCCATATTCCTTCCCACTGATAGCATTATAGAGAACATTTTTAGCCCTGAAGTCAATCTGAATGACATTCATTTGCTCATTAGTGTAGTTCTCCAAATTGAGTATGACTGGAGCTTGGTTGCCTTCGGTGCTTGTTTGACCTTCAATTGTTGGTTTGGCCACAGGAATGGGAATGTTACCTAGTTTGATAACTTTTCGGACCTTCACGTAAAGGATTTTATAAATGTTTCCATTCTTATTTTCCAGTGACAGAAGTGTTTCCCTTGGAAATAGGGAGGTCTAGTTTGAGAAGTTCCCTCTTGAAATAGGGCTCCAATTGTTTGTTGTTAATTTTCCATGATCTTTACTCACCTGCGGTTATATAGAATAATATAGTGAGACTAGGCTCTGATACCAATTGAAAGTGCAAGAGGGGGGGAGGAAGTGAATTGAATTTTCTTCCTTAATTTAATTTAAAATTGTTTGATCAAATAGTCAGCTAGCATAGGTAATAGTTGACTGCGAATAGTGAAACAGTTTGCAGAAAATTAATATGTGTCAAAGGAAAATTTAACACCAGATATTTTTATAGTGATTCGAATTCGATGTGAATCCTAGGTCCAGTCTCCTTGGGTTGCAAGGGATATTTCTTCAAGCATTCAAAAATGGTGGTTACAAAGGAATAAGAACTTAAAACTACAACTCTCAATAGTTTTCTTGTTTTTGTTATTCTTGATACAATCCTCTCTTTCAAATTTTTCTATTTTTCTCTCTCTTTTTCTTTTTCACAGTAAAACTAAAGATTAAATGAATTGCTTAAAGATGAAGATTTTCGAAGATGGTCTTGAAGGCAGTAGGCTTGTATAAGTTTGAGATATCCTGGATGCCTCCTTTTATTTTAGAAGAGATGGTATCCTAAGGGAGTCGATTCTTGGATTGAGGCAGTGATGAGTCCTCTTTCCAAGAATAAGATTGAAGGCTCTTGATAGGGAATTCTGCAAGATCTTCTAGATTGACTTATCCAATTATTTTTCTCGATTTGTAGATATTGTGCCTCAATTGCTTCCATGATTTGATTGTAGTTTTATTTGATGATAGTGCCCTTCTTTATTGGTGCTTGATTTGCTGATTTGGTACTAATATCTTCCTTCCTTTCCTACGACTTGATTGAATGTTGATTTCTTATTTTTTTTTTGTCTTCTAGCGGATTGAGATCTTTGATTGATTCCTGATGACATGCCCCGGGCGGGTACCCTTTGTGTGGCCGACACTTGAAGAACCATTGTTGATTTCCTAAGGGAACCACTTGGCCTTATCGTCATATCAAGTTGACATAGGAAGGATAACTCAAAAAGTAAGACCTCATATGCAAGAAGATAAATAAGTGCATAACTCTTCTGTATCATAGCTTATAATGAATATAAGTTTAGATACAAAATACTCATTAAATACTCTACTCCAATGTTTATAGCCTCTACTCAACCATCTAGAATGGTGCCATGACAGGCGATGAACACCTTAATCAAAAGTAAATAAAGCACTCAACAAAAGTAAGAAGATAGCGGGCTTCACCGGAATGTAAGGAGGCTCACCAACTCTGGAAGTGTATTGAATTGGACCTCAATGATACGCGGGCTGGAGTCCTCTATCACCTGTATCTGTATCATAAAATGATGCACGTCTAAATGTACATCAGAACATGGAATATATTGGTATGTAAAATGGCTCAAGATAAGTAAAGCTCAACTCACTCACCTCGACTCGACAACTCATGCTCAAAATAGTTTATGCAAGTTTTGTAGTAAAATCATGCTTTCCAAAATAAGCTCAGTAAAATAGACTCAGTTTGAAATCTCATGCTCAAAACAATGTTGCTTAGGAGTTTCTCTAACCGATATTCCTCATCCCACCACCTTTAGTTAGGTGATGCACAATGAATCGGCATCATTGCCATGCCTACTGCTTCACATTCCTTCATTTGGAATAGTTCATATTCATAGACCAATAGATTGATAATTGTTTCCTTGAATTTATTGTTCTTTCATAGGTGACTTTCAATTTGTCCCACATTTCCTTGGCAGTTCCACAACTAGAGATCTTTCCATATTCCTTCCCACTGATAGTGACAAATGTAGTTCTACAGTGCTCCTTAATCACCCAACTCGGTGTTCAATACTCCTTCTAAGATTAAAAGATGTTCAACTCATCATCAACTCATAACTCAATGCTCAATCAAGAACTCAAACTGAACCTCTTTGGGGTATCTCATTTTATCTCATCTCAATGCTCAACAACTCAATCAATCAATGCAATTAATCAACTTGACACAGATTCAAGCAGTCATTTAGATTCATTCAATTAACCCATCATGTAATGCAAGCAAGAGGTCATATGTAGAAATGTATGCAACTTAACACTACAAGTCCCTTATGCTCAATCATGCTCTACTTATTTAACTCAACATGCTCAATTTACTCAACTCAATATGCCCAATGTGTGTACAAAATTCCATGAAATCATATAAAGTAGGATTCATGTTATCAATGGGGGAAATATATGTATATATCTCATATCAATACTCATGCAACATAGAAATTTTCTAATATGATAGAATAAGACCTCATGATAAGTGCAAGGATTTTAATAGTAAGATAGTAGGATTTCTCAAATCTCAACTCTTTTCCCAAAATCTTCACTCAAGAAAAGGAAGAGGCATGTAAAGAAATGATTTCACACTTTTGTAAGCCTTGCATACCTGGTAATTGAAGAATAGCCAAACCTCAATCAATACTTGCTCTTGAATGGTAAACCCTAGCTTTTTTCCCCTTTCCTTTTTGTTTTGAAGAACCCTCAAGGTGGAAAAAGGGTGAAATAATGGCCTAGGGTTTCCTTTTAAGGCATTATACAAGCCAAAATCTATATAGGATTTAATGGAAAAAAGGGTCGGCATAGATGAAATTGCCCCTCATTAACTCAGTTGGAAAAGTCTACGAAACCCCGACTATGAGTCGTAGTCCTCATTATGAGTCATAATTGCTCCTCATAGAATGGAAGTCTCAAAATTCTAAATCACGGGAAGTGTTTACGAAACCCCTTGTTATGAGTCGTAGTTCGTAATACAACCTCTCATGGCTGGTGGGACCTTGCAATATGGAAAACTAGAATTGGCCATGCAAACCTCCTCTATGAGTCTTAGTGGGGTCTATGAGTCATTTACTCATCTCGTACCTGAAGGGTCCTAAAACTTTGAGTCACTGAAATTCCCTATGGGACCCCTCTTTACAACACGTTATCCTTTTTTGCGACTCATAATGCCTCTCATTAGTCTGATTCTACAATTTTTCTCAGCATCATGTCAATATTATCTGCACATACTCATCCAAATCAGATAGAAGAAAATTAAGGGGTGTTACATTATATCCCATTTGGGATTATTCGTCCTCGAATGAAAAGAAACATAGGGATTTAGGACAAGACATGAATCTCCCTATGGACTCTTAGAATTGGCCAACTCTCATCTCTCTTATACAATCAACAAATTAAGAATTCAGCAACTAATACAATCAAGACAATCAATCAAATCACATCAATCCTCACTCGGACTCTAGAACTCTATCATCTATCACATGGAAAGGGAAAAGAGGATTCAAGGAATGGAAATAGAAGAATATAGAAGGAAATAATTACCATCAACTCTCTCATCATCAACAGGCAAGAATAAATGAGGATATCTAGCCTTCATGTCCTCCTCCGCCTCCCAAGTAGAATCCTCTACAAATTAGTTCCTCCACAACACCTTAACAGATGCAACCTCTTTGTTCCTCAACTTGCAAACGTGACAATCAAGGATTTCGATAGGAATCTCTTCATAACTCAAGCGATCTCTCACTCCAATACTCTCAACAAGGCACAACAAACTATGGATCTCCCAAACACTTCTTGAGCATGGAAATGTGAAAGACTGGGTGGATACCCTCTAACTATAATGGTAGCTCTAACTCATATGCCACATTACCCAATCTCTTTATAATCTGATAAGGGCCAATGTACCTCAAGACTAAACTTCCCTTTCTTTCCGAATCTCATCACACCCTTCATGGGTGACACTTTCAAATACACCCAATCGTTGACCTAAAACTCTAAGTCTCTCCTTGTGACATTGTTATAGGAATTCTATCTCCTCTGTACAGTCCTCATCCTCTCTCGAATAATTTTCACCTTCCCCATAACTTGGTGAACAAAGTTTAGACTAGTCAACTCTGCTTCACCTACCTTAAACCATCCAACTAACAACCTACACCTCTTCTCATATAGTGCCTCATGTGGGGCTATCTGAATACTCGAATAAAAATTATTGTTGTAGGTAAACTGTATCAATGGCAAGTGTCATCCCGATTAACTTTAAAGTCAATGTTATAGGCTCTCAACATATCCTCCAATGCCTGAATAGTATGCTATGCCTGGCCATCTGTCTGAGGGTGGAAAGTTATGCTAAGGAGTACCTTCATACCCAAACCCTTCTAAAAAGATCTCCAAAACTGCGCAGTGAATTAAGCTCCTCTCGAGATAATGGACAAAGGGACTCCACGTAACCTGACAATCTGTCTCATATAGAGTCGGGCATAATCCTTCACAGTCTCAGTCGTCTGAACTGCTAAGAAATGTGCAGACTTAGTCATCCTGTTGACTATCACCTAAATTGAATCATGCTATTTATGAGACATCAATAAATCTGTGATGAAATCCATGTTGATTATCTATAATTTCCTCCATAGAATCTCAAAGTTCTGAGCAACTCCACATGGCCTTTGGTGCTCAAATTTAACTTGTTGGGAATTCGAGCACTTGTAAATGAACCCTGTGATGTCCTTCTTTATTCCACTCCATCAGTTGACTTCTCTTAAGTCGTGGTACATCTTGATAGATCCTGGGTGGATGGAATATTTGGAACTATAGGCCTTTGCCATGATCCTCTCTAGAATACCATCAATATTCGAAACACACAAACTTTTTTGGTACCTCAATACTCCATCTCCCCCTTGATGTTCTATCAAAATACAATACACTTGATACCTAAAATAAGGGATTTTATAAGTTCTTAATGTGACTTTTTCTAGTTTTTATATGTTTTTGTGTTGTTATTGCAAAAAAGGTAGGTTGGCTTGCTTTTGAGAGAAAGTTGCAGATTTTGCTAAACTACAGGACTTACGATACTTCCTATGAGTCATTGCCTAAGCAATGAGTCATAGGGTGATCTCATAGCATGAAATAGAGAGCAAAAATCAGAAATCTGTTAAGTGAAGGTCAGCCCTATGAGGCCATTCTATGAGTCGTAGGTCTCCCTATTACTCGTGTAGGTGGGTTCATAGCAAGAAACAAAGAGCTAAAATTTTGGACAAAGAATTGAAGACCTAGACTATGAGAGGAGCATATGAGTCATAGCCCAAGCAACGACTCATATCAGTGGGCCATAATAATCAGGTCCAAAATGCAAAGTTCCTGATATGAGACCGTACCTGTGTGACGTACCTGCTGCCAGCTGTCTTTTCTGTTTAATTTCTAGGGTTGAATTTTCAAATACTATAAATAATTTATGATAGGGTTTATTTTAGCAAGTTTATACATTAAATATTGTAGGGAACACTTTGAATATTCTCCTTTGAATATTATTAATGTTTTTCTAGGTTTTAGTGTAGATTCTCCTTTTTAATTTGAAGACCCACTTTTGGGGATTGCAAAACCCACGTTGTACTCATTTTCCATTAATCCAAGCTTGTGGTTTGCAACATGTGGTGTTCTTGTTCTTCATTGTATTGGGTAAACTCTGAACAATATCTTCTATTTGCATTGTTGTTGGTTTTGCCTTAGCCATGAGTAGCTAAGCACCCACAACTTGGGGTTGTGGGAACCATGAGTATTTGACTTGAGATGACCTAGGTTAGTGCATTTCTGTGATTGGGGTTTTGCATGTATTGTCTATTTCTCTTCATTATGATTGTTGTTTGGTGATGGCCAACACCGTGCATTTCTTTAATTGGGGTTTTGCATGTATTATTTATTTCTCTTCATTTTTATTATTGTTTGGTGGTGACCGACACCAAATGCCGCATACTATCATGATCCTGACCAATGTAGTGACGAATAGGAAAAGGGAATTAAATGATAGGATTCGATTGATGTTTTCTTATCTAATCAACCAAACATGACCAAGGAGAGGTTGACTAGGACAATAGGTAATGGTTAGTTATGCGCCATGGTGAAATTCGACCTTTACCTTCACAAGAGGGATGGAAGAACCTAAATTACCATCCTACATACGAATTACCAGTTAAAGTTACGTTGTCTAGGGTAATTGAATCAACGAATCATAGGGAACACAATTCCTAAGTTGTCCCTAAATTTGAGTGTCTTCCCGTATAGTTAGTTTAGTTTTTATTTTTGTCCATTGAGTTACAAAGAAACTCCCCCTACCCATTAAGAGAATTTAGTTATTGATGCTTGAAATGATTGGTAGTGCATTCTTATAGTCAAACCCTGTATTCCCTAGGGATTCAACTTTAACCTACGGTTAGGTTAATTACTGACAATGACCACTTTCTTATTGGAACGTGAACATCAGATCGCAATCGTTGACCTAAAACTCTAAGTCTCTCCTTGTGACATTGTTATAGGAATTCTATCTCCTCTGTACAGTCCTCATCCTCTCTCGAATAATTTTCACCTTCCCCATAACTTGGTGAACGACTTCACTATTACTTAGTTCAAGTATTAATTTCTAGATTCTCTTGTATTTTACTTTTATTTTTTTTTGTTGTTTGATTTTATTTATACAGTGTACTAGGTTGTATACCCAACACAAGGAGCCAAGGCAATCCCCTGGCTCCAATCAATTTGGAGATCCATCGACTCTTTAGAAGAATGTCTTAAGTAAATGAGGATGTTGCGGTTGAGGAAGAAAAGAATATGAATAAAGAAATGGGAAGAGAAAAGAATCCACCTTTGAGGGAACATATGCCGCAACTTAGGGATTTAATTGAGAACGCTTATGGTTGGAACCAATATTGCTTGAACCCTATGGCCATGGACATTATTGGTGCTATAGTGTTGCCTCTATTATTGGTAGATGCTAAGTTCTCAATGTCAAGTGGATTACTTCAAATGCTCCAAAACCGCGGGTTGTTCACAGGACTACCTTAAGAGGATCCCCATTGTCATCCCCATAATGTTTTCTCCATCTGCAAGAGTGGCATGGGGACATAAAATCTTTATTTTAATGTTATTAGTTTGCAGGTGTTTCCATTGTCACTAACTGGTAATGTTGTTTTATGGTTGTCAGGGCTTCCTTCGGGTACAATAATAAGTTGGACAGAGCTTCTAAGAGTATTTCTAGAGAGATATTTCCCAAGATCAAAGAAGCTTAAGCTCAAAGATTAAATAAACAATTTTGAGCAATTGCCTAGTGACTCTATTAGTACCACATGAGAGAGATTCACTAAATGCTTAAGGATGGTTCCCGATCATAGGATTATGGATGATGCCTTGGTTGAGATTTTCTATCGGGCGCTTGACGAGAATAGTCAAGCTTGTGTCGACACGATCATGAGAGGCATGTTTCTTGACCAACCTTTTGCATTGATAGCCATAAGGATGGAGCAAGTGGTTAAAATAAATAGAGCTTGGGGATAAAGAGAGCGAGGTGCAATGAAGACCTCTTGTGCAGTCAACACCTACAATGAGCAAGCAAAGGTTAATGAGGAGATTATGGAACAACTTTCTCAATTTCGCATGAGTATGAAATTGGTTTTAAAGAAAAACCAAGTAAGCGTTCAAGTGGTAACCCGCAAACCTCCTAAGACTCCTATGTATGAAGATCCATTTTTTGATAAAGATGCTTTTTTCGTGAGCAACCAAGCGATGGGTTTCTGGAATAACCCTCAAGGGTCCAACTTGGACTATTGGAGGCAAGGTTTTGGGAATCAAGGTCAGAACTACAACTATTATGGTGCTTATAGAGATAACCGAGGTGGCTACTATTAAAGGGAGAGAGTGTCAGATGCCAAATGGGGTAGGAGAGATGGCTATAGGAATGGTCCTTATGTGCCATCCCACAGTAATAAAGAGAGTGTCAGATGCCAAATGGGGTAGAAGAAATGGCTATAGGAATGATCCTTATGTCCCGTCCCATAATCGTGATGCCGTGCCAAGTACTTTGAGGCTTGAAGAGATGTTTGACAAGTTGTTAAAAAGAGCCAACCACCAAGATGAGACCTTGAATGGAATGAAGTCAAATATTTCAAGCATAAACAGAAAGATAGAGTCTCACTCCATGGTAATTAAACAATTGGGACAACACTTTGCGCAAGTTTCATCACAATTGAACCAATGCCAAAGGGCACCTTACCAAGAAATAGGGTCCACAATCAAAAGAATGATAGGGATTGTTTGGTTATCATGACTAGGAGTGGTGAAAGCATTATGGACCCTCCTATATCAGAAACTACGCATAAGAGTTGCAAGAGAAGGGATGATAAGAGAGATAAAATGAATTACACAAATGGAAACCCTAAGAGGTTCAAGACCTTTCCAAGACCTCCACCATCTTTTTCTCAAAGGATTAAGAAGAAAGAAGAGGATGGTAAGGTTGAGCACTTTTTAGCGATGATCAAGAAGTTGTCAATGAACATTCCTTTGATTGAATCTTTAGAGAATATACCAGGGTATGCAAGATGCATGAAAAATCTAGTTAAGAAGAAGTAGACGATGAGTCAAGACATTTCCCAAAAATACCATCATTGTAGTGCCATCACTACTAAGTCACTGTCCAAAAATATTTAGACCCATGTGCTTTTACCATACCATGTACGATTAAGAAATTAGCATTTGCCAGAGCACTTTATGATCTAGGTGCTAGCATAAATTCGATGCCACTCGCTATCTTCAAAAATCTTAGATTGGGTATCTTATCCCCATAAAGATGCGATTACTAATGGTAGATAGAACAATAAAGAAACATGTGGGGGTGCTTTTATGATGTGCTGGTAAAGGTAGACAAATTTATATTTCCCATAGATTTTATTATTCTTAACTGTGAGGTTGATTTGCAATGCACATTATTTTTGGGAGACCTTTCCTATCCATGGGTCGCACTGTGGTGGATATGGAGAAAGGATTGCTCATATTCAAGTTTGGTAAAGAAGTAGTGGTGTTCCAGGTTTGCCAATAAAATAGAAAAGACAGTGATTTGTGGGTGATCTCAATGATTGAAACTATTGATGATGATGAGCCAGAGGTTCCAATTGAGCTACGCCTTAGGGTTGATACCTTGGAAGTAGTGTTGATGAACTTTGACATTGACTGTAGTCCAAATTATGAGGATACAGGAATGCTCTTGGAATATCATTTGGCCCGAGACAGCAAGCAAAGATAGAACTTGATATGCAGAATAGGGAATCTCGACCCATAAAACCTTCTATAGAGATCCCAGCAGAGTTGGAACTAAAAGCACTTCTTTCACATTTGAAATATGTATTTCTAGGAGAGCATGGTATATTATCAATCATCATTACGGCAGACTTGTATGAAATCAGGTAGAGGCTCTAGTAGTAGTGCTTAAAAAATATAAGAGGGCTATTGGGTGGACTATTGTAGATCATTGGCATTCCTCCAGGCATATGCACCCACAAGATTCAACTAATTAAGGACTACAAGCCCAACTTCGAGCACCAAAGATGGTTAAATCCTCCAATACAAGAAGTGGTTCGAAAAGAAATTATCAAGTGGTCAGATGCAAGGGTAATCTATCCTATCACAGATAGTGAGTGGGTGAGGCTCGTACAATGTATCCCAAAGAAAGGAGGTAACACTGTGGTGCCAAATGAAAAAATTGAGTTGATTCCCATGCGATCGATCACCGGGTGGAGAGTGTGTATAGATTACAAAAAAATTAATGCATCCACTGAGAAAGACTATTCTCCTATGCCATTCATGGATCAGATGCTTGACAGACTTGCAGAAAATGGTTGGTACTGTTTTCTTAATAGATATTTAGGGTACAATCAAATTGTCATTGTACCAGAGGATCAAGCAAAAACCACATTCACATGTCCTTATGGCACCTTTGCATTCAAAATAATGTTGTTTGTATTGTGTAATGCTCTAGCCACCTTCTAAAGATGCATGATGTCTATCTTCTCAGATATAGTAGAGAGCACGATTGAGGTATTCATGGATGATTTTAGTGTCATGGGTAAATTCTTTGAAGAATGCGTATTACATTTGCATGATGTTTTGCAAAGATGTGTAGAAAGTCACTTGAAGTTGAATTGGGAGAAATGTCATTTCATGGTTAAGGAAGGTATTGTGCTAGGTCACAGAATTTTGGGTAAAGGTATTAAAGTTGATAAAGCAAAAATTGAGGTGATCGAGAAGCTTCCACCACCAATATCAGTAAAATGGATTAGGAGCTTTTTGGGCCATGCAGAATTCTACCAACACTTCAATAAAGATTTCTCCAAGATTTTGCATCCTTTGTGCAAATTGTTGGAGAAAGACACCAAGTTTGTGTTTGATGGTGCATGTATGCAAGGTTTTGAAGAATTGAAGAGAAGGTTGATTTCAGCACCTATTATTATGGCCACAGATTGGTCAAAGCCCTTTGAATTAATGTGTAATGCTAGTGGGGTTACATTGGGTGTGGTGTTGGGGCAGCATAAGGAGAAAGTCCTACATCTCATCTGCTATACAAGCAAAGAGTTGAACGTTGCCCAGAAAAACTACACGGTCACTAAATAAGAATTACTTGAATTGATCTGTGCATTTTAGAAGTTCTGTTAATACTTGATAGGAGCCAAGGTGATAGTACATATGGATCATGCAACACTCAAGTATTTGATGGCCAAGAAAGATGCAAAACCTAGATTGATCAAATGGGTGCTTCTTCTGCAAGAATTTAATTTTGATGTGATCGATAGAAAGGGGTCAGAGAATCAAGTGGTGGATCACCTTTTTAGATTGGAGGATGGGGCGATGGCACAGTTTGATGATGGTTTTGATATTGATAATGCATTTCCCGATGAACGGGTGCTAGCGACTTCACATGATCTTATTCCTTGGTTTGCTGACTATGCTAATTACTTGGTGAGTGATATTATACCTCCTTATTTAAACACTGATCAACGTCGCAGGTTCATGCATGATGTAAAAAGATTCTTTTTGGATGATCCATACCTGTTTTATATATTTGTTGATGTAATCATCCGTATATATATTCTAGAAGTGGAGATGATGAGCATCCTTGAAGCGTGCCACTCCTCTCTAGTTGGTGGTTATCACAGTAGTTGTGATAGGTGTAAATGAGAGGGTGGAGTATCGCGGAGGCAAGAACTTCCTCTTAATCCCATTTTAGTGATCGAGTTATTTGATGTTTGGGGAATTGATTTTATGGGTCCCTTTGTTAGATCTCATAGAAATAAGTACATCTTGGTTGCTATAGACTATGGCTCTAAATGGGTAGAAGCCATAGCCTTGCCAAACAATGAGGGCAAGAGTGTCATAGGTTTTCTTCGAAGGAACATTTTCTCCAGTTTAGAACACCCTGAGCAATTATTAGTGATAGAGGTTCACTCTTTTGCAATAGATTATTTAAAGTACTTCTTAAGAAATATGGTGTAAAACATCAGGTGGCAACACCTTATCACTCCCAAACTAGCGGGCAAGTAGAGGTATGAACAGAGAAATAAAACAGATCATGTCCAAAACAATGAATATGAATCACATTGATTGGTCTCGAAGGTTAGATGATGCATTATGGGTGTACCACACCGCTTTCAAAACACCAATTGGTATGTCTCCATATTAATTGGTGTTTGGAAAGGCTTGTCACTTACCTGTTGAACTGGAACATAATGCAATATGGGCATTAAAGAAGATAAATCTAGATTAGAATAGAGTATTAATATCTAGACTAATATAGCTTAATGAGCTAGACGAGTTCAGATTGAGAGCATATGAGAGTTTTGTATTATACAAACAACGAATGAAAATTTAGCATGTCTACAAAATTGAGAACCGCTAATTTGCGCTAGGGGACATGGTGTTACTTTACAACTCTCAATTGAAGTGTTTTCCCGGGAAGCTCAGATCTAAGTGGATAGGGCCCTTACACGTGATACGAGTCTTTAGTCATGGTGCTATCGAACAAGAAAGTAGAGAACAAAAGATCTTCAAAGTCAATGGTCAAAGAGTTAAGCTTTACATGGGTAACACGAAAAAAATCAAGGTAGTGGAAGACTGGGACCTGTAAAAAGCATGAACCCTGAAGATCATCTCATCGTGCCACGACATTAAATCACGCACTTCTTGGGAGGCAAGCCAAGGTATGCCCCTTATTTTTCCCTTATTGCTTATGTGTCTTTACTTTGAGGACAAAATATTCTCTTTTAGTGGGGTGTGGGAAGTTATGGATTAGGGTGAAGTTTGAGTAACTTCAAGTCCATAACTTCCCCTATTTTTGATCCTAAGGTTTTCTTGCGTTACTTCTTTTTCCTTGTGGATATTTTAATTTTTGTTGAACCAATATGTTTAGGTAGTGTAGATAATTTGTAGATATATAATAGTTAAGATCTTTTGGCGTATATATAGAAGTGTTTAAATGTTTTTTGAATCTTTTAAAAATTTGGTACCCTCAAAATTTTTGAGATTGTTGGTTATTATTGTAATCATGCATGTGATTATCTAGCAATGTTTGTTCTGATACTGAGAAGGCAAGTTGATGCCTGAAGCATGACCTGTGAGTCTATACTTGATTGTGTGTGCGATGCCATGTGTGTTGTATCATGCAACACTCAA
>DF361703.1:39514-51605 GCA_000787875.1 Solanum virginianum
AGTGTATGCATAAGAATAACTTTTTGAGTATAAACTTGAATACAAACTCATATTTGGGGGTTAGGTATTTATTGGGACAAATTGCTCCTTTAGAGCCTACTATGTATAACAAGTAAATTCTCAAATTCAAACTTAGGTTATAAGACCATAATTGGAAATATCCTCACTTGTACCAAAATATTTATTTTTAAACTCAGTTATCCTATAATAAGTGTGGCTTAAAGCCACCAAACCAAAGGCCTAATCTCACCTCAATAACGTCTAAGTGAAGCCGACCCATGGGCCAGGCCGACCCTGCCATAGCCAACCAACTTTGGAAGATATATACATACTTATATAGTATATTAGGCACGACTATAACTGGCCCGGGAACCGGTGAAATCACATATTTCATTTCAGAGGTTAAAATTTATGCTTACTAGTTAGATTAACTAAGATTGGCAAATTTACACATTTTTTTTTTTGAAAAAATACAAGGAGTTATGTTACTTAAATTTCCAAATTATGGGAATTCTCAAATTCTAAATGAGTTAATTCCTCTTCCATTGAGTTAGATATATTTATGTACTGAGATTATAATTATTATTATATCTTATATTGTTGGAATTTTCATTCATGGATACTTTTCCATGAACCATAAGAAAGTTGATGATCATGACTTTCGTATACATTCTTTAACATTAGGATTGATGATTTTTCATACATTAAACAAGTATTTTGAATAAAGATTTTACATGTTCTAGTAAAGATGATAACTTTTCTATGCACAAATAAAAAAGTAATTTAAACTAATATTATATATGTATTTTATTGAATACAAAGAGTTACATGTTGGGGAATATGTTTTGATGAGATAACGCATGATTTAATGAGTTTTTGAAGAAAAACATGAGATTTACTAAAATCTTCTACTAAATTGGGGTCTTAAGTTGAGATACTACTTTTAATTGTTAAACTAGTTAAACCCCAAAGTTACTACAAAAATCTATGAATCTTGATATCTTACTTTAAACTCAAGAAAAATATTAGTATAAGTATTTTATAAATAGTGAAGCATGATAGCGTATGATTTTAGACAATTTTGAGAAAAGTTAAGGGAATGTTAAGTTGGGGCTAAGTCCCAAAGAGAAGAAAATAATACTTTGAGAAAGAATATTCTTTTTTAAGTATGAGCATATAATTAATAATTTTGAGAGTAGTATTGAGCACCGATACGAGTGAGAGTAATAATAGCTTGAACTCATAAACTACATAACCAGCGTAGGATAGGATTGTACCAACGTACAACTCCTCACTCGCCACTGAGATGACCCAATTTTGGGATGGATCCACTCCCTTAGTTTTCGTTCCTTACCCCGGCAAAGTATGAGATTGCTCTAGCAGTGTGGGTAAGATGTTATATCATCATGAATCTGATAGTGATGGTTGTCGATTAGAGAAACTCCCCAAGAAGTAAAGTTTATTATTTTACACACTGAGATTTATTATTATTTCTTTATTAAAGTATTTCTTTTTATTATGTTGCATATTTAATTGAGTTGAGCTATTTGCAGAGCTAAGCATTTGAGTATCATAGTTCTTATATATTGAGTTGTGTTCATTAATTAATGCATTAAAGTCAGTATTTCTTTATATTAAGTTGAACTTTTAAACAAGTTCAAACACATACGTTTTTTACTTGCATGACATACTTTTGTCAATTAAGCTATCTCAAGGTTCAATTTTAAAGTGAGTATCATATTCTTAATACTTTTTGTCCATCTTACATACCGTACATTTCATATAGTGATGCCACTCAACGCTGCATTGTTTCATAATGCAGGTACAAATTTTAGAGATCCTCAGCAAGCACTTTATTGAAGATCTATTCAGTCGCAGGATCCTCAGCGGTGAGATCTCTGTACTTTCAGAGGAACCCTTTTATATTAGTTCATTCTTTTTTTAATTGTCTTGAGGTAGCCTTGAAAATGTCTTGGCACCTTCTTATGAGTTGATAGAGGCTTTATAGACTGAGTTGGATAGAGAATAGTAGAGTCTGTCTTACTTTCAGAGTCAATTTTAAAAAACTATTATTATTTATTTCAATTGAAACATTGTGTTATTTTAATACAAGATATAAAATTATTTTCCATGAGAATTTGCATGCCCATTTGAGTACTTTATTTTATTATATTATATCTTTCGCTAATTGAATAAGTGAATTGAGCCAAGTGGTTCACTTGGGAACCAACAATAATTTTTGAGTGCTGGCCACGTCCAGGGTGTAGGCTCAGGGCGTGACAAACTTGATATCAGAGAACAGAGTTCAAGTGTCCTAGGATGTCTATGAAGTCGTGTCTATAGGAACTTATTTATGGTTATAAGGGTCCCACTGCTATAAATGAGGGACTATTGGCATTGAGGAAAATTTTTCCTTCTTTCAGATTCTTAATCGTGCGATAGAGCTAATTCCTAAGAAATCTATGATTTTGTGCAATTCTCCAAATCTTTCGACTATGCCTCATTCATGAGGCTATAGAGACAGTAATTTTCAAACTCTTATAAATAAGATCCCTTACGATAAAGTAATCAGAATGGTAGAGAGACTCCACTAGGCTTGACAGAAGCCAACTAGTGGGCGAAGTTGATTGACTAGAAAGAGTGCATTATTACTCATATGAATCATGCATTTGAGTTAGCTCTAGATGTACCCAGACCTTTTTTCCAAAACTTTCTTCCGACATGACCCATGAGAGAGGAACTTATGTCTCTAAAGAGTTTAATCCTACCACTTAAGAGTGAGATGTGAGGTCTTATAAACCCTGAGTAGAATTGAATCACTCTATAGTTAGAAGGATGATGATGGAAAGAAAGGGATGAGATAGCAAGAGCGATGACTGATTGAGGCTTGTAGTTAGAGTTATATACCTATTACGTAAGTAATGAGGTGATGAGTCGGTTGCCATAAGTTTGATAGAAGACTCGTAAGTACCCTATGATTTTCATGATAAGGTATAGAAGAAGAGTTGTTGTTAGAATATGATGGAGGGTGCTCAAACTAGAAGGAAGTTTATGTTGATGTGTTATAGTATTCATACTATTGAGGGTGAAAAGTAGAAGTTGAATAAGGGAAAAGAGTACTTCTAATTAGATAGATCTAAATTAGGCTTATGATTTTTAAGTGAGAGTTCATAAGATTCATCGAGTTATGAACTTAGTAGAATAAGGAGGTATAATGAATAGGTGAGTGTATTGAGTTGTAAGGAAGAGATGTATTTTTTTGAATATTCGCTATGAGATTTTAGTGGGCTAATGTTCCCTAAGTATTTACCTAGTAATTGTAAGTTGGTGTGATTTTAGAGAGGCATGTGATAGATGCACGTGTTAGTACTAGACCCTAAGCTTGAATTTTGAGGAGGAGTATGAAAGAGGAGATAGTATCATGAGAGTGATAGTCTTAGTTGAAGATTTTCTATAAGAGGCTTGCCATAGTGTATGAAGATGCTAAATTGTAAGGAAAATGATGCTATGGGCAGGGTACAAGTGCCCCTTAAATAAGACTAATAAAAGGAGGATAACCCAATAGACAAGAAGAAGCTTGAGATGTATACCCATGATTGTGTAAAAATATGTACAACTCTAAGTTATAACTACTATAAGAATTTAGACAGTATTTTTGAGTTATCAACGTGGAGTAGGTTGATGTAAGCATTCTTTGTCATCCTTAGTAAATGAGTCGATCGGGGCTTATGGATAGATGATGAGGAGTTCTCCATAATAGACTAAATCTTATACAAATGAGTTTATAGGAGCACCAAAGTTGAGTGTTTGCAGGTAAAAAGAAGAGGTCAGATTATAAGAGTTATAGAAAGTGATTATGCACACCAATAAGAGTAGCAAATATAAGAAGATTTCCATAGAGACAAGATGAAGCTAAGAGTGACATTTTCAAAGAAAGTCTTAGAAGCTATTTTATAGATGCAACTATAGTATAACAGAAGAGTTTAAAATATTATTGTGGATAATAATTCCCTGACCATGTAGAGATATGGACGTATAGCTTAGAAAGGTGAATTGAGCAGCAAACTTAGAGAGATGACCTTTGAGCTAAGAGGGAGATGATGAGGTGATGAAACAGAGTAGATCTTGAGTTCTCGATAGAGATGGGCTGATCAAGATGAGATATCAATCCTTTTTCATCTCATATAGTCCTTATACTTCAGTCAAACTGATATTTCGTTCCTATTTGGTGTATGAGTGTCATGCCTATGGCCTAGTCCCATGCATGTCATATTGATTTTTGTTCATGCTGAGTTTCAAGATAAGAAGTGATCTTACCTCATGGATCTAAGAGTTTCCAGTCCTATGTTGAATGAGATGGGACCTGAGTTTTACACTGCATATAGTTTTGTGGACTCAAAGTGAGTTTTGATAAATAAGGGAGATTGTACTTCATTATGAATGTCCTCAAATAAGATTTTTTGATTTAATCATGCTAATGATATTTTGTTCCGAGCCCTTTGAGTGATCCTGCTTTTCAGTCTTAATAGAAGTGTTGATGATAGTAGAGGAGTGATGGTTGATGAGTCGACAGTTTGATTGATTGATTGAGTTTTTAGAAGAGTTCACATTGTTATTCGTGCCTTGATATCTACCTTCACTTATCATTCGAGCACGAATAATCCCAAGGGAGAGATAATGTAACACCCTAATTTTTTTAAAGCTGAGACTAAGCCATCTTTCATATGATATAGTATTTTAGTTAGTGATTGTTAATTGAGTATAAGAGTTAAAGTCAATTTCTTAATGTGGGAATAGAATTGGAGATCATCTAAGGTCACACGAACCCTCTAGTACGAAGTTAAGCTAAAAACGTTCTTAGTGTTTGAGTGCTAACATAAGATTTTATAAAAATTAGATGGACCAATGACTTTTAGGTTGTAAATACATGTTAGGATGAAATCTTAAGTATTTAAAGTATATTAGATGTGATTTAGAATCATAAGGGTTCTTTTACATCAAGCCAAGTCTGAAGTATTTCTAACAACTAAGTTCTCGTATGAGTCGATAGAAGGGTCAACTTTAAATGACCATATCTCCTAAAGTATAATGAGTTAGGTGACCCATATATATCAAATCGAATATAATTGAATTATCTTTCCAATGCATCCAATTTCGCCTTAATCGGAGTTCGTAGACGAAAGTTATATCCATTTTACTGAAGAAGTGCAGAGCTGTCTAAAGGTCCGCGCCCGGAGCGCGTCGCGAACTTGACGCGGACCCTTACTGGATAAACTATGACGTTTTTTCCTTTCTATTTTGAGGGTACTTTTATCCTTAAACCTTTGGGGGGTCTACTTAAGGTCCTAAAATGCATAAAACATCAATTTTATAATTAAAAACCCTCTCCTTCATTCCTAAACATAAACACTCAAGAATCATCAAGAAAGTCATCAAGTTAGGATTAGCCTTCAAGATTCATCCTCAAGGTAAGTTATTCTTTCCTTCCAAGTTCTTTCACTTTAAAAGAACTACCAAGATCAAGGATTTTCTCCAAGCAAGTTAGTACTCGTCAAATTTTGATAGTAATATCAACTTTTCAAGTATGTAAGGCTACCCATAGTGTTGGACTAAGTTCATCCATGCGCCCCACATGTTTATTCTCCATAATTGAGTTCAAATAGAGTTTTACCCTAATTCTAGAATTCTAAATGAGTTAATTACTCTTCCATTGAGTTAGATATATTTATGCACTGAGATTATAATTATTATTATATCTTATATTGTTGGAATTTTTGTTCGTGAATACTTTCCCATGAACCATAAGAAAGTTGATGATCATGACTTTCCTATACATTCTTTAATATTGAGATTGATAATTTTTCATACATTAAACAAGTATTTTGAATAAAGGTTTTACATGTTCTAGTAAAGCTGATGACTTTTCTATGCACTAACAAAAGAGTAATTTAAACTAATATTATATATGTATTTTATTGAATACAAAGAGTTACATGTAGGGGAATATGTTTTGATGAGATGATGCATGATTTAATGAGTTTTTGAAGAAAAGAATTCTAAATGAGTTAATTACTCTTCCATTGAGTTAGATATATTTATGCACTGAGATTATAATTATTATTATATCTTATATTGTTGGAATTTTTGTTCGTGAATACTTTCCCATGAACCATAAGAAAGTTGATGATCATGACTTTCCTATACTTCCTCTACTAAATTGGGGTCTTAAGTTGAGATACTATTTTTAATTGTTAAACTAGTTAAACCCCAAAGTTACTACAAAAATCTATGAATCTTGATATCTTGCTTTAAACTCAAGAAAAGTATTAGTATAAGTATTTTATAAATAGTGAAGTATGAAGCCTATGATTTTAGATAGTTTGAGAAAAGTTACGGGGAAAGTTGGGCTAAGTCCCAAAGAGAAGAAAGTAATACTTTGAGAAAGAATATTCTTTTAAATATGAGCATATAATTAATAATTTTGGGAGTAGTATTGAGCACCGATATGAGTGAGAGTAATAATATCTTGAACTCATAAACTACGTAGCCAGCGTAGGATAGGATGTACCAAGGTACAACTCCTCACTACACAAAGATCAATAAAATAAACTACGTAGCCAGCGTAGGATATGATTGTACCAACGTACAACTCCTCACTCGCTACTGAGATGACCCAGTTTTGGGATGGATCTACTCCCCTAGTTTTCATTCCTTACCCCGGCAAAGTATGGGATGGCTCTGGCAGAGTGGGCAAGACGTTGTATCATCATAAAGCTGATAGTGATGGTTGTCGGTTAGAGAAACTCTCCACGAAGTAAAGTTTATTATTTTACACACTAAAATTTATTATTTCTTTTTATTATGTTGCATATTTAATTGAGTTGAGCTATTTGCAAAGCTAAGCATTTGAGTATCATAATTCTTATATATTGAGTTGTGTTCACTAATTGACGCATTAAAGTCAGTATTTCTTTATATTAAGTTGCACTTTTAAACAAGTTCAAAAACATATGTTTTACTTGCATGACATACTTTTGTCAATTAAGCTATCTCAAAGTTCAATTTTAAAGTGAGTATCATATTCTTAATACTTTTTGGCCATCTTACATACCGTACATTCCACGTACTGACGCCACTCGGCGCTGCATCATTTCATGATGCAGGTACAGATTTTAGAGATCCTCAGCAAGCACTTCGTTGAAGATCTATTCAGTCGCAGATAGTGGTGAGACCTCCTTACTTTCGGAGGAACCCTTTTATTTTAGTTCATTCTTTTTTTAATTGTCTTGAAGTAGCCTTGAACATGTCTTGGCACCTTCTTATGAGTTGATAGAGGCTTCATAGACTGAGTTAGATAGAGAATAGTAGAGTCTGTATTACTTTCAGAGTAAATTTTGAAAAACTATTTATTAATTATTTCAATGAAAATATTGAGTTATTTTAACACAAGATATAAAATTATTTTACATGAGAATTTGCATACCCACTTGTGTACTTTGTTTTGTTTTATTAGATCTTCCGCTAATTGAATAAGTGAATTGAGCCAAGTGGTTCGCTTGGGAACCAACTATGATTTTTAAGTGCCGGTCATGTCCAGGATGTAGGCTCGGAGCATGACAATGGGGCAATATTATTTTTTATTAAAAAATAATTTATTTTATTTTGTTGCAGTTTCAAAATTTTTTTTTTTTTTTAAAAATCATATTATTTTTCATGTATGAATTATGTATAAACATGTATCAATTTTATATAAATAATATGTAAACATGTATCGATATTGTATAAATTGTATACAAACACATGTCAACATTATATAAATAGATATGTAATGTATCGATACTGTCTAAATGACTTATAATCGTATACCAATATTGTATAAATAAATATGTAATACATCTATATTGATATTTATTTGACTATCATGAATTCCCACTTTAATAAAATAAAAGAATAAACAAGAAATAATAAAATGACAAAAAAATATCACAAAAGAAGTGAAATAATTAAAAAAGAAAAAAAATTAAAAAGAACAAATTAAAAAAATTTAACATTGACATTTTAAAAAAATATATTATATAATAGATAAATGGACAATTTTTTTTTTTAATTTACCCAACATCTAAAAAGTAAAAAAACAAAAAGAAAAAAGAAAGAAAGAAAGAACTATGCAGACAATCGGCAATATAGCAATAAAATACTCAATTCATCCAATAATACTTATCCATTATTGTGTTGACACAAAGATTAAGAAATAGTAAATGATAAAGTAATTTTACCAAATAAATCCCTCTATATAATAAATATAATATTTTGAAAAATATAATAGAAAAATAAATATAATTAATGATAAAGATAAATTAGGGCTTAAGTATACGTGATTTTCTCCTTGATTGATGGCTTTCAATTACACTTCTTAATTAGATATACTTATTAATTAATGACTTTCAATTATACCATCTTATTTGGCACACTAATTGATTTGTGTATCTTAAATAAATGTATCCAAAGGAGACAAATTCATATATCGAAATCCTAAATATAGTAAAAGGCATAACATTGCAAACTAACGTAAATTTAAGTAATTAACACCTAAAATAATTAACATGAATCTCATAATTAATATTTAATGAAGAAGAAATATCGTCGCATATCAATTACTTGATGAAATTACCAAATTAACACAACCTCTATAAATTATACATTACTCTACTCATTAAAGTTATCATAAATTCTCTACATGTTTTCATCTATGGCAACACAAAATTAGAGCAAAGGAGGTACTACCACCGTCTCATATTGTAAGAACATCTTTTTATAAATATTTGTCTCATATTATATAGGCACTTACTAAATTAGGATAGAATTAATTTTTTTTTCATTTTACCCCACCATTAATTAGTGTATTAATGATTTTTTCTAACTAAATTTAAAGTATATTGATATAAATGAAGGGTAAAATGGTAAAATCTACTAATGTATTAATGATTTCTTAATAATAGTGTAAAATGAAAAGTGCCCTTATGATATAGTATAGAGGTAGTAGAAACTAATTTCAGTTAATACTTTCACTTTATGTCATGACTGGGACCTAGGGTCTAGAAGTGACATGGCGAATGGGAATCCGTGAGTCCCAAACAAGCCTCAAAGTATCTACGTTCACATCATCCGTTCAAAAGCGTATACAATTAGAAAACACAAAGTTCTAAGAGACGGGAAAGTAGGACTCAAGCTATAGGGAAATCATAGGGAAAGAGATTAACATGGATTCACATAACACGTAGCATATAAAGACTAAGGGGTGGGTAAGTATGACTCACTCTATGGGGGCAGTACGGACTTAGGATCTTCCACATTTCCACATCAAATCATACATAATTATTATAATTCTCATAGTCAATCCATAATAGTCATATCCAATAGATAACCATAATTATAGGCTTCAAATACAACACATAATACATAAATTCGACAAGAGTCTAAAAGATGTCCAACAATGCTTCTAGACATAAGATGGGACGGGGCTAAGACATATCACGGGCTCATCCTCAAAGTAGATGACATAAACAAGACTTCATGGGTAGAGGAATCATGGTTTTCCCTTGGAAGATAGGACTCACCAGAATAAATGTCTCAAATTCAATCTAGCTGTCAAACGGTGGAGGAAGGTAATCTCGGTTCCTACATGGTTAGTACATTTGAATGTACTAAGTATGTGGGCGTGTAATGCATATGACTTATCAAACCTGCATTCAATATTAGATGACAAGGGCACATAATATAGAAAGATTTGTATATCCAAAGAAGAGTATATAACAATATGCCATGAAGTCAATAATGCATGAAATGCAATAATACTCATATATAATGAGGATGGACTATAACCGACAAAATCAAACCTATCTGAGCTATTACATAAATTAGTCTGATGTAGACCTCCCATTGGTAGAAGAAGATTACTTGCCAAAGGTAACCTACATCACACCTTACGATCACATCTTTTTGGTGTGATAGACACCTTTCTTACGACCTTGCTTTTCGGAAGGATTTTCATATCAAAATATATCATATCATATCATATTAAAATATGTAACCATTCTTTACAACCCAGTCTTTTCGATAATGACTACCATATACCTATGTTGGCACATAGTTCAAGAAAAGAGAGAGGACCCTTGGGGATAGCCCTTATGCCCCCAATCCATCAGTGCTAAGTCAAAACATCTCACGAGAATACTTATACATATATATATATGCTTTCTAAAGAGGTAATAGGCATTTCAAATCCTTTCAATGCACATTTAGGCTCAAAAGTCAAACCATAATTCATAATCATGATACTCATGTATCAGAATAGCTCATTCACATAACAATATGG
Organism: Solanum virginianum; assembly: GCA_000787875.1. Lineage (NCBI taxonomy): Eukaryota > Viridiplantae > Streptophyta > Magnoliopsida > Solanales > Solanaceae > Solanum > Solanum virginianum. The sequence continues at coordinate 49,890 of DF361703.1, forward strand.
TGCAAGCACCCAAAATGCTCCAAGAGCCAAAACAATAGACATATATGTGATCACATTCTTGTCATAACCAATATCTTGTCAAAATCATTTACATAAACATAATTGGGCTTTATCCACTTCATAATTTTCATAAATCTAATGTTCATGAATGTGTATGCTATGAATGGGATAAGAATAGCATGGGTAATGTAGATTCAAACTTAAATCAACAATACATTATGAAATTCAAGTAAAGGCATAAGTAAAATTCACATTTAAATCATAATATAGATTACACAAGCACAAATCATATTTTAAAGGGGACATGCACTTTCATAACTTCATAACTACAATGCATTTCATCATATTAGGGCTTAATTCACTTTAAAATCAATAAATAAACGTAGCCCATACATCAATTGAATTTATTAAACAATAATATTGAAAACCCATATTTAAAGTAAGCTAAAATTCATGAAAATCACTTGAAAAGAGTTTGGGTCTTCTTGGTTGAAAGAGACCAAGAATCAAACCAACATACCTTAGCAATTAAAGAAGATTCAAGAAGAATTTTGAAGAAGAATGAGTCTTTCCTTGATTTCCAAGTTTAGATTCACAAGAGTCCTTTGAGAGAGTTCTTAAGAGAGAGTTGAGAGAATTTTAAATGTGAGGAATAAATTTGAATGAGAGGAATAAAGTTTAGGTCATTTGAAGGTCTTAAGATAGCATAGGAAGTCATAAAAGACCCTTAGGAGAAGCCACAATTACAAAGAATAGATTTTAGGCCATTTGGAGGTCTTAAGATAGCATAAGAAGTCATAAAAGACCACTAGGAGAAGCCACAATTACAAAAAATCATTAAGGAAGCAAAATAACATTTCTTTCTAAGGGTCCCATGAAGAGGTCTCACGGTCCGTACAAGGTTTCACGGACCATGAAACCCTCCCATAATACCTCACTTAGTCAATTCTCAGAAAACACTGCACAGACGGGCTTTACAAAAATGGGCATAACTTCTTGATCCTAACTTGGAATGAGATGAAACCAGATATGTTGGAAAGCTAATTTAAAGAGATTCAATTTGATAGGTCGTAAGCCACACAGTTCCTTTTATTCTAAGAGATATGACCATTTAAAGTTGATCCTTCTATCGGTTCTTGTGAAAAACTAAATCGACGAAATTCCTTTGAACTTGACTTGATAAAGGAGAGCCTTCATGGCCCTAAACCACATAATATGCTTGAACTGAAGGTTTGAAAGTGAATTTAGCTTGAGCTTGAAGATCTCATACTTAGAAAAATCCGACGAAAGCACCCAAACAGTTGGTGTCACGATTCGTACCAATCCATACAGACCGTGTACTCCTCCGTACCACTTCCCTTAGAAAATTATTCACAACAAAGTTCCACGATGGTGATCCAATACTTAGAAAATTTCCACTCCGGCACCTATACGGAGGACCTCACGAACCGTAAGGGGTCATATAGTCCGTGAGAAGATCTATGTGACATGCCTAGGCTTCAAAACTGTGAAGTTTAAGACTACCACATGACCCATCACACGATCCTGAAGCGTCACATGGCCCATGTGGGGTCCATGTGTGGTATGTCTGTTAGAACCCGTACAATTATGTTTTGGTACCATGGCAAAAAAAATTTGAGGTCACTAGTATCCTTTTTAGGATGCTTGACACTTAAGTGCACTTTTGAGAAATTTGAGAATTTAAGTTGGAATTTT
>DF361702.1:1138-19501 GCA_000787875.1 Solanum virginianum
AATATATATATATTGAGGTTCGAAGATGAATGATTCAGATTTTAAATCACTAAAGTTATTAGTTTATATGTAAAAAAATCCATTTATTTTGTTTGAATTGGGTATTTATTATTTAAAATTTGAATAAAGTTTTAGTATCATTAAGAAGTATCTTTTTGTGAATAATTCTTATCCCCATTATATCCACAATTACTGACCATTGACTATAATTACCTTTGTCATTACAACCACCACCCACCATCATTATTGTCGCCAACTACCAATCACCATCACCAATCATCTCTACACACAACCACTGAATGCATGTGATAATCACTTTTGTTAGTCACTACTATTAGTTATTACCACCTCGACCGCCTCCGTAATTATAAATATATTAACAGCCTTCTGCCATCTCCACCATCACTATAATTCACACCACTAATATTGTCACTTCTTACTACTAATTATCTCTGTTATCACAACTAACACTGTCACTAAGAACCACCACACATTCTTCAGCCACCACTAACTACTAACATCAATCAACTTTGACATTACAATCATCAACATCATGACTAGCCACTATCATCATGTCAGTCAATACAACACCAGCCATCATAACTATCTATAGTACTATTCCTAGTAACTAACACCAAACACTATCATTAAACTATTTTTATCATTGCTAACAAACATAAATCTTTATCAATAGCACATAATAGATAAAAGATTATAGAAACTTGTTTTAATGCCTTATTTGCATTTAATCGACATTTGAATTTGCTTGATTTAAATCTGAAATCATAAAGTTTATACTTGTGTATATTAAGAAATGTATTTACTTTATTTGAATAGATATTTATCATTAAGATCTTGAATAAAATCCTAATTAATATCATTAAGATGTATTTTTATGTGGATAAGTTTTATCACCATTCTATCCACAATAATCGGACAAATGACCTTTGTCAATATAACCACCATAGTTGTCAACCATAATTGTCATTGTTAATCATCAGTTACCACCATCAACCATCTCTACCATAACAATCATTACCGAATGACATCACCACCTTTGTCAGCCACCTCTATCAATTGCTACCAACTCTGCCATTATAGATATGAATAGCCCTATAGCATCACCACAATCACTATCATTTACACTACTAATATGGCCAAATCCTACCATTAATTATCCATGTTATCACAACTAGCACAGACGCCAAATTCTACTAACACAACAAAACATTCTTTAGCCACCACTAAATATTGATATCAATCAATTTCACCATCACAATCATCACCATTACTACCAACTGCTACCATTATGTCAGTCAAGACAACACCAACCATCATAAATATTTCTAATAGCCCTATGACATCTCCACCATCACTATCATTTACACTACTAATATGGTCAATTCCTATTATTAATTATCTCTGTTATCACAACTAGCACCGCCACCAAATACCACTAACACAACCAATACATTCTTCAGTTGCACCACTAATTATTGATTTCAACCAATTTCACCATCACAATCGCCATCATCACTACCAAATGCTACTATTATATCAATCAATACAATACCAACCATCACAAATATTTCTAATAGCCCTATGGCATCTTCACCATCACTATCATTTACACTACTAATATGCTCGATTCCTACTATTGATTACCTCTGTTATCACAACTAGCACCGCTACCAAATACTACAAATACAATAACACATTCTTCAGCCACCACTAACTATTTATATCCACCAATTTCACTATCACTACCAAATTCTACCATTATGTCAATCAATATAACACCAACCATCAAAACTATTTCTAATATCATTACTGGTCACTAACACCAACCATTATCACTAAACTATCTCTATCCTTGCTTGCAAACATAAATATTTATTGCCTATTTTATCAAATTTATTTTTCTAATACTTTATTTTTATTTTTATTTAAATTATACATTTATAATGTTTACAAATAAATAAATGCATATTCAGATGCTAAAAAAAGAAACTATCTTATTCATTTAACGTTCAAACCTAAAAATAATATCCTAATCATTGTGCATAGATTAGATTCAGAGTCTTAATCCTTATAAAAACAAATAAGGCTTAAATAAAAAATTAGAATATACTATAGTATGTATCTTATAAAACTATTGGAAGAAGACTATCCATTTTTTATGGAAGAAAATACTCTATAAGAAAAAAAGAAATAACTCATGATTGAAATTCAAATTTTGAAGAATAGTTTGTTAGATTTACTAGAAATTCAAAATATAATTAAGTCACATCTAACAACCAAAGGATCACAAAATTTCATCCCAAGAATCACACAAACCCTAACAACCCAAAATAGTATGTATATATCATAGGCAAAGTCAAGAACTTTAAAATTAAATATTAAAGATTACTTATCAATCCTTGCCTGAAAGCTGGCAAGACATGTTTAAAGAAGTGAGGTTTCTTTGGAGGGATTTTCATAGTGGCTATGAAATACTAATGTTGTATAGGGATGAATGGATAATTTTATGAGTAGTTATTCAATTTAATCTATTATAAATGGGTTGGTATCCAACTCATTTAAAATGGATAAAAAATAATAAAACTCTTATTACTCAATTAAAAATGGATATAATGGGTGAAGAGATCCATCCTAGAGTTAGGGATAGTAAAAAATTTAAAAAGCTTAAGAATAAATTTAGATGTTGAAAATAAACAGTCTTATTAACTTAGTGTTTAGATTTAAAGACGACATCTTAATGATTTAGATGTTCATTCAAATTCAGATGTTTTATATGACACCCCATAGCTCTATCCTCACATGTACCAACCTTTCAAGCCTTACTCTTATATGTGGAAAGTGTATTAAGGTAATAAAAGACATCTAGTACTTAGTCGAGTTCAAAACCATTCTATAAATTGAGTTTCAAGTCTTAGATTATGCAAGGGTCAACATTAGATGATCATAACTCTTAGCACACAAATAATTAGATGTCCTATGACCTACCAAATGAAAGCTCTTTGAATTAGCTTTTCAACACAACTAATATAACCTCATTTGGAGTTCATAGTCAAAAGTTATGGCCATTTTACTTGAAATTTCTAGATGTAGAGTGCATCTACGAAACCTCTTTACGGCCCCGTAAATCAAAGTATGGCTTGTCTGCTAATTCATGGAAAAAGTCCTAAATCTCTACATTTTTGGCCCCAAACTTTATGGACTAATCTATGGGTAGTAGAACCTTCTACATGCCATCGAATTGGCTCGTAAAAGTGATCCAGAGACCTCGAAATTCAGCCAAAATTTTACGGAAAGGTCCCTACGGGCCGTAGAAACTCTAAGAGCAGTAGATGGTCTCATAGATGGCCTAATCAGCCATTTCAAAGAGGGGTATTTTCATTTTTTTCTCACACTTTAAGCCTAAACTTATCAGTTTTCACTTAAGTAAACCCCTAAAACGTAATTGCTTATATCATTAACATTCAAACACTCTCCAAGACTCAGAATGTAGTTTCAAAAGGGGAAAAATCTAGGGCCTTCAAGAACCTTCTTCAATTCCTCTGAGAAACTAATTCCCCATGTATGTAAGGCCCTCCAAAAGTTATCCTATGTATATTTTAGTATCTTTAACTACTAGTTCTACCCAAGATAAAGCTTATGAGTCGAGATCAGGTTTTTCTCCATCACTAGTGAATTTCATCAAAATAATTGTTCATGTATTTTCTTGATAAAAGTCATGGCCTTACTAATTTCACTACTAAATATAGCTAGTAAGACAAGATTTACAGTTATTGTTGCATTTTTGATAATCGTATATATATTTCATGAAAAGCTATTACGTCCACAGTTTTGAGTTGAGTTTAAGAAGCACTTAAAGTTTTTTGTATTTACAAGAAAGCTGAGTAATAAAGATTATGTTTTGAGACACACTACATTGATTCAACTGTAGAACCTGGTAAAATTACCAAAATACCCCTAGAATGGAATCGTGCGCATAACGCATCTTTCCAATAAAACATTATCAGTGTACGCCCAAGACGCGATGCACCAGGGATGCAGACCTACACTTATTTTTTTTAAATTTTTTTATGGGAATTGAAAAAATCAATCAAAAATCAATTTACAAAAAATTATATATAAAATACATTTGATGAATGTGATGTATATGTATTTTCATAGAAAAATAGTTTTTTCAATACGCTTTGAGTTTTCTGTCAAAAAATACACTAGTGCGAGCCCAGTCCGCAACGAAGTTGAAATTTTTTCTTTTAATTTGAGGTGCACTCCGGTCAATTCCCAATACCTCCTAAGCTCAAAACACGATCAAATTAAGTCATTTTGAGGCATAAATAGGGTCTTAAATCCCATTCTAAGTCCTTTTCTAAACATTTGAAAGATTAGGGCTTGAGAGAAGAGAAGAAAGAAGCTTGATTGGGGTAAATTCAAAGAGGATTCTTGAGACTGGTCATTAAAGCTTTATTCCAGGTATGTAAGCCTTAACTAAAAGCATGAGATTGTTCTCTCATGTGCCCCATAGATGATCTTAGAAGAGAGTTGAAAGTTCATGAGTCTAGATACATGATTCTTGAATGGTTTCTTGAAAAGTATATTACTTACATGTATTTTCATATATTAATGATCATCATAAACTTGTTTTCTTGAATTAAATACTTTACATGAAATAATGCATAAACCCTACATTACATGATTATTTTCGAAAGCATGCATGAATAAAGATAGAGATTGAGTTTAGAGCCTTGATTTGAGAATATCGATTGTGATTGTGATGTGAGAATAGTTATAGATTCATAGTACTTGATGGTCTATGAGTCTTCCCAAATGAACTCTAATGATTTTTCTATTCGATTGTTCCCCTAACGATTGTTCCCCTAATAATTATTCTCCTAATGATTGTTCTAAGCCTTGCATTATTGATTGAGATGTTGATTAATGAGGTGATTAGATTCTCTATGATACTATTGAAAGATAGTGCCTCTACGAGGCTAATTAAGATGATTTGATTGAGATAGTTTGATTAGATAGATTATTTTATGAGCATTGGACCAAAAGAGTAAGATTTATCCAACCCGCACACGTCAAACTCCGTCATCAAGCGTAGGAGTGGACTAAGCCCATTAGAGTCAAAAAAGTCCCTATCTTGAGGGCTAAGTCTATTAGAGTTAGACGAGTTCACTCGAGGGCCAAGTCTATTAGAGTCAAACAAGTTCTCATTCTATGGATTAAGTCCGTTAGAGTCGGACAGGTCCTCACCTTATTATCCTGAAACAATAGGATTTGATCAATTGATTATCCAGATCCATTATGGGTTTGATTCATTCCCTACCTAGCAAGTACAGAATGATTGTGGCAGTATCAGCGTGATTGTTATACATTCACTGTCTCATAAGTGATTGTTGTTAGATAAGAGAAACTCCCAGAAAGTTTCCACCTTGAGCACTCTAAGTCGAGATGAGATGAGATGAGATGAGTTGAGATGAGTCCTTCAGAGATGAGTTTGATTTGATTGATGAGTTGATTGGTTGATGGGTCACTTGTCTACTCTTTATTCTTGCTTTAGGTAAACATTTGACATATTGATTGGTCTATATTGAGTTGAATGTTTTTTCTATATTGTTCTACCTGGTTCGGTTTCACTCAGCTATTTTACATACCGTACATTCCACGTACTGACGCCACTCTGGACTGCATCATTTCCTAATATAGATACACGGGATAGAGATCATCAATGAATGCATAGTTGAGGATATTTGGACATTCACTAGATTGTGAGTTTCCCCTACTTTGGAGGATTCATTACTTTATTTTTATCTTGCTTTAGAGTCAGATTTGCTTGGCTTTATTTTAATTGAGGTAGCCATGGGTCTGTCATTAGCACTACCTAATAGTGATAAAGGCTTCATAGACTAGAGTCAGGTGTCAATTGACAAGACTGCTAGCAAGTTCTTTCTACGAGCCTTTTTATTTATAATACTATTTTGAGACTAGATGAGATGTGCCCATTTACTTCCTTTTATCTTCCGTAGTTAATTCTAAAACATTATCAGTGTTATACTTCTGAGACATAAGATATGCCCATTTATCTTCTTCAGTCTTCCGCTGAGTTTCCTAGAGTTTACCAATTGAATGAATGTGATAAAACCAAGTGGTTCACTTGGGGACTAGCAATAGTCTCTAGGTGCCGGTTACATCTAAGCTACCCTCCTGGGGCATGACAAAGTTCATATCAGAGCACGAGTTCAAGTGTCCTAGGGAGTCTATGAAGCCATGTCTAGTAGAGTCCTGTTTATGTGTATGTTTTCAACCACACTTCATAAGCAGGAGGCTATAGGACATTAGGAATTATCTCACTTCTTTCTTGTTCCAAATTCGTGCGATAGAGTTAAACTCTAAGAAAGCTCTCTTTTGATTCGTGTCCTGCTCTAATCCTTTTGATTATGTCTCATCCACAAGGTGAGAGAAACAGTAATGTTCAAATCCTTACCGATGAGATCCCCCTATAAATAAGTAATTAGAATGATAGAGAGACTACACTAGGCTTGAGAGAAGCCGAATAATATGCTATGTTGATTGACTAGAAGGAGTGCACCATTATTCATATGAATCGTGTATTTGAGTTAGCTCCAGATGTACCTAGACCCTCTTTTTTAAAACTTGCTTCTGATGTTACCCATAAGAGAGAGAAACTTATGTCTCTAAAGAGTTTAATATTACCACCTAAGAGTGACCTGTGAGGTCCTATAAACCCTAAGTAGAATTGAATCATCCCAGAGTTAGAAGGATGATGATGGAAAGAATAAGAGTGAGATGTGAGGTCTTTTAAATGCTGAGTAGAGTTGTTATTCTAGAGCTAGAATGATGACAATGGAAAGAAAAGGACGAGATAGTAAGAGTGATAGTTGATTGGGGCTTGTAATTACATATATATACCTATTAGGTAGTAATGAGATGACGAGTCTATTGCCAAAAGTTTGATGAAAAAGTGATGAGTACCCTATGATTGTTATGATGAGGTATATATATATACAGAGAGAGAGAGTTAGTGTCAGGATATGATAGAGCATACTCAAACTAGAAGGACATTTATGTTGATGTGTTGCAGTATTCACACTATTGAGAGTGAAACATAGTGTCACGACCCAATCCTAGGGCCTTGACGTGACACGATGAATGGGGAACCCGAAGGGACCCCAAACAAGCCTCTTAGCATCTCATTCGCACATCTTTGGTCGCGGAAGAAAAAATAAATAATAACAAGTGATTAAAATAAAAAGGGAAGCAGGACTAAGGGAAATCTTTGATAATCATTAAGGCATAAAAGAGTCAAGCTTATAGCATAAATACATCATAATATCCAACAACACCTCTAACTTGGAAGAAGTGGGGGCCAAGACACTTTCCGGGCTTACCCTCATAATAACAAGTGCAAGAGTAATGTAGATAGTGTCCTCGGACTTGAGGACTCATCAAGGCTTATCTTCAAAGTATCGAACTAGCCATGTGGAGGATGATCAAAAAGATCTCTGATTCCTACATTGTAATATCATGTAGGCATAGAGTATGCATTAGTACGTTTGAATATGAGATGAGATGAGATGAGTTGAGATGAGTCCTTCACATGTAGGCATAGAGTATGCATTAGTACGTTTGAATATACTAAGTATGTGGGATTTAATGCAACAAGACATAAGCTAATATAGTCAAAATGCATAATCATAGGCAATGGATAAATATGATCTCAATATGGCATGCATGATCACTTCTTGTAGTAAAACATGCTTGTAAATCATTCAACTAGCATAGTATACCATACATATATGAGAAATGACCTCAATCGACATAATCAAGTAGGTACAACTTGGACTCCGAGGCCTGAGACCCCTACGGTTTAGGTGACCGGGCATCACACCCCTGGCAAATGTTGTCTACTTTCCAAGGTAAACCAAAACATGATAAACATGAAACTAGAAAGATCCACTAGTATAGCAAGGGTAATAATCATAATCCTATGGTGGCACATAGTTTAGAGACTAAAGACTTTATATAAGGACACCTTGAGTCGAGCCCCCATCATAAGCCTCAATCTGTGCTAAGTCAAATCCCATAGAATACTTGAAATAATCATAACTTTAATAACTTGTAAGAGTCATGATAACATGACATTAGTAGCTCTTAACATGGTTGACCTCTAATAGTGAGCCTAACTTGAACATGAGAGTATATAACAATCATACATAAATCCTTGCTTTAAATGAATAGCTCACAAGAGGTAAAAATCTTGAAATAGGGCTTAACTTGATACTTGTAAAATCATAGATACTTTTCTTGAATTCAATACATGCTTGAAAGCCTTTAGTCATCATAAAGTCACTTGACTTGTAAATCATGTAATAGATCATCAATAGCTTGAGAATTCTTGTCATGTCATTTTATCAAACACATGGTGGGTTCATGATACTTATTAAAAATCATGCAATTCATGAGTAAAAAAAGATGAGTAAACTTAATGCAAATCAACCCTCCAAAATGATATTAAAACCCTCATCTAAGGTATCTTAAAATTCATCACAAAATCTCATAATAGATCATGGTTTCATAGCTCAAATCTGCATAGTCTCAATAGAAAAACCAATTTATGGAGTAAGCTTGAAATAGATGTTCGTGCATAGTCAATGAATACTTGAAAAACCTCCAACATAATTCATGTTCATAATTCAGAATATGAGATACCCATAGATAATACAACTTGAAATCATAGAATTTTCACAAAAGGAGAAGGTTGGGCTCTATGGGTGAAAGGACCCATGGATGACGACCCACATATCTTAAACCTTGAATTCGTTGAAATGAACTTGAACTAGACTTATAGCTTGAAATGAGTCCTTGAGACCTGAAATTGAGCTTGAAATCCTTAGATTTGAATGAGACAATTGAAAGAGTCTTAGAGAGGTTTTAGAGAGGGTTTTGAGAGTTATAGAGTTGAAAAATGGCTAAGTATAAGAGATTTCACGTTCAAGTCGGCATGGGGCTATGACCCCAATCCCCTTGGGCAAATAAGAAAAACCAAGTAAAATGTTGCACCAGTCTGCACCCCTGGCACAATATGGACCAGACCCAGAGTGCAAACTCCACTGCTTCGCACCCTTGCAATGTTGCAGCTAAGGTGCGGATAAACACTGGAAATTGTAAATTAGCAAAAAAAAATTTTCTATGGATCCTTTAAAATCTGAGTTATACCCATTTCTCATCCAATTTTGCCCCCTGATTAAGAATATTAAGTCACATTTTTGAAATCACATACAAATTTTGAGATATATGGAAATTACAATTATGAGGCTTTTCAAAGCACATGTGAGGTGTTTCAATATCTCCCCCTTGGAAACATTCGCCCCCGAATGTCAAAAGAAACATGTATAAGAGAAGTAATTATGAAGATATCAGCCTAACATGAGTGCAACAAATATACCTACGCAGCATTTTCAAAAATCTCAACATGAATGTCAAAAATTATCATAAACTTGTACCATAAATATAAATGCATGCAAAATGACATAATGGTTGAAACTTAAGACTTGAAATCATAGATGGGGCTTAAGTTATTACCTTTGGCTTGAGTAAAGTGGAAGAGATATGGCTATCGCTTTTACATATCCGCCTTGGCTTCCTATGAGTCATTTTGAACTTGTTGATTCCTCTAAAGGACCTTGACGGAAGCTACATTGTCTCTCAACCTCTTTACTTGTCTATCCAGAATCTCCACCGGGACCTCCTCATAGGTCAACTTATCTTCCACAATACTCATAACCTCTAAGGGCATTATAGCACTTAGGTTACTCACACACTTTCTCAACATGGACACATGGATGACCGAATGAACCATGTTCATCTCCATAGACAACTCCAACTCATATGCAACCTTACCAACTCTCCTTAAAATTCTATAAGGACCCATAAACCTTGGACTCAATTTCCCTTTCTTGCCAAATCGGACCATACACTTTATGGGTGAGACCTTCAAGTAGACCAAATCACTAACTTTAAACTCAAGATCTCTTCTTCTTACATTGGAATAGGACTTTTGTCTACTTTAGGCTGTCTTCAGTCTCTCCCTTATCAACCTTACCTTTTCCAAGGCTTCCATAACCAAATTTGGGCCTAAAAAGCTGTTTCCCCACATCAGACCACCCAACTGGGGATCTACAATCCCTACCATATAAAGCTTTAGAGGGAGCCATGCCAATGCTAGAGTGGTAACTATTATTATAAGCAAACTCAATAAGTGGAGACATTCATCCCAACTACCCTTAAACTCCAAAACACAAGCCCTAAGTATATCCTTAAGAGTTTGAATAGTCCTTTCAGCTTGGCCATCCATTTGAGGATGAAAAGTCGTGCTAAGCTTGACCTTAGTACCAAGACCCCTTTGGAAAGATCTCAAAAATAAGAAGTGAACTGAGCACCACGATCTAAAACGATCGACAAGGGCACCCCATGCAATCTAACTAAAGGGCACCCCATGAAATCTAACTAACTCATGAATATATAACTTTGTCATCCTATCCGTAAAAACATAAATAGTTTCAAAGAGTCTCCTAGTCTTAGGCAACCCAACCACAAAATCCATGTTGATCTCTTGCCACTTCCAAGTAGGAATCTCTATGTCTTAGGCTAGGCCACCCAGCCTTTGATATTTGGCTTTCACTTGTTGACAATTGTGCCAACCGAAAACAAACTTGGCAACATCTCTTTTCATACCACCCCACCAATACACCTCCCTCAAGTGTCTATACATCTTTGTGGAACTGGGGTGAATAGAATAGGATGAATTATGAGCCTCCTTCAAAATCAACTTCCTTAAGTCATCAATATTAGGCACACATAACCTACCTTGGTAGCTAAGGGCACTATCTCCCCCTTGGGAGAAACACTCCACTTTACCATCCTTCACCAAGGTCTTCAACTCTAGCAAGGGAGGGTCAAGATCTTGTTTTGACTTTTACCTCCTCAATCAAAGAAGATTTAGAACCATCAACAACCACCACACCACCATTTTCAACTTCATCCAACCTAACCCCCAACCTAGCCAACCAGTGAACTTCTCTAGCCACCTCTCTACCACCATCATCAATATGAGATTAACTACCCATGGACACTCTACTTAGAGCATCGGCCACAACATTAGCTTTGTTGGGTTAATAATGCATACTCATATTATATTATTTAAGGAGCTCTAACAAACTTTTTTGTCTCAAGTTAAGACATTTTTGCATGAACACATATTGGAGACTCTTATGGTCAGTAAACACATTAACATGAACCCCATACAAATAATGATGCCAAATTTTCAAAGCAAATCCCATGGCCGCCAATTCAAGATCATGGGTCATTGGTCTACATGAATTTTTCCTTCTTTTGGGTCAACTTTGTCATAGGAGAAGCAATAGAAGAAAAACCATTCACAAACTGCCAGTAGTAACCTACCAAACCCAAGAAACTCCTAATATCCGACTGAGTCAGGGGTCTAGGCCAAGTTCTTATCACCTCCGTCTTCTTAGGATCCATCTTAGAGCCATTACCCAACACCACATGCCCTAGAAAAGAAACCTCTGTCAACTTAAATTCATACTTTTCATATTTAGCATGCAACCTCTCATCCCTCAAGATTTGTAACACCACCCTTGAGTGATTCACATGCTCTTCCTTACTCCGAGAATAAATCAATATATCATCAATAAAGACCACCACAAACATATAAAGGTAGGGTTTAAAGACCCTATTCATGAGATCCATAAATATAGCCGGTGTATTAGTCAACCCAAAAGACATAACCACAAATTAAAAAAGCCCATACCTAGTCCTAAAAGCCATCTTGAGAATATCACACTCCCTCACCTTCACTTCTTGGTATCCAAACTGAAGATCAATCTTAGAAAAGGGACTAGCCCCTTGAAGTTGATAAAAAGGTCATCAATTCTTGGTATAGGATGCTTGTTCTTCATGGTGACCCTATTAAGTTGTCGATAATCAATGTATATTCTAAGGGAACCATCCTTATTCTTCATAAACTACACTGGTGCTCCCCAAGGTGACTTGCTAGCCCTTATAAAAACCTTTTCCAATAAATCTCTCAATTGATCCTTCAACTCCTTCAATTCTGCCATGACCATATGGTAAGGGGGAAAAAGAATGGGTTGGGTATCTGAAAGGAGGTTTATACCAAAGTCTATTTCCCTTTCGAAAAGAATACCAGGAAGCTCATCGGGAAAGACATTAATTAACTTATTGAGCATCGGAACCGACTCTATAGAAAGGACTTTGGACTCCACATCCTTAACCCTTATAAGATGATAAAAGAAACCCTTAGAAATTAACTTTTGGGCTTTAAGACAAGAAATGAACCTACCCTTGAATGCCACATTCCAACTCTCCGACTCAAGAATGGGCTCATTAGGGAATTAGAATTTCACCCTATGGTTTCTACAATCAATGGAAGCATAATATGCATGTAACCAATCCATCCCAAGAATAATATCAAAATCTACCATGACAAGTTTAATAAAATCACAAGGCAAGACTTTATGCAATATGGACACGGGATAATTTCTATAGACTCTTGTAGCAACAATGGACTCACCAATGAGGCTAGATACATCATAAGGTTCACACAACAATTTGGGACGTACATAAAGCTTTTTAGCAACAAAAGAAGTAATGAAAGAAAGAGTAGCACCCAGATCTATGAATGCATATACATCATAATAAAAAAACCTTTAACATATCGGTAACAACATTGGGCACCTCATCAATTCCTTACCTTCCTTGGAGAGTATAGAACCTATTTTCCCTTGGAGCACTCCAATTGTTTGCCTCCCTTTGCCCTTGGACCCGCATTAGCACCTTGGGCTTGAGAACGACCATCTCTACCTTTGTTTTGAGGATGAGGATAATTAATAACCTTGTGACCTACTTCACCACAACAAAAGCAAGCATTAGAAATCTTCAAACACGGGCCACCGTGCTTTCTCCCATACTTTTGGCATTTAAGGTAGGTTATACCACTATTACCACCTTAGAATATTGGATTATCATTAGCAAATCTCTTATTAGGAGAACTGGAAGACCCTTGGCCTTGGAAGTTGTAGCCTTAAGGAAACCAACCACTCTTAGAACTTTGGAAATCACCTTCAAATCGAGCACCCTTAGACTCACCTCTTTTTTTATTTCTAAGCTCTTCCCTCTCTGATTATTCTGCATATGTCATGAGACGAGATAATTCCATATCACTCACTAGCATGGTGGTACGACACTCTTCATTAACTAAGTCAAACACTCCCAACACTAATTTGTTCATCCTTGATTTAGGCTCGACAACCAATTGAAGAGAATACTTGGAGAGCTTGTTGAACTTGAGGGCATACTCTCTCACACACATAAAACCTTACTTAAGATTCATAAACTTCATTATCTTGGCCTCTCTTAGCTCGATAGGAAAGAAACGGTTGATGAATGCGGCTTTGAACTCTCTCCAAGATATAGCATTATCATTTCCCTTCTCCAACATGCATTGAGTGAACCAAATTTGGGTCACACCTTTGAGTTGGTAGGTCACTAACTCCACTTTCTCCTCTGAATTGACCCCCAGTGATAGATAACACCTTATATACCTTATCGATAAACTCTTGGGAATCCTCATCTGCCTTGGATACATGAAACTCCAGTGGAATAATTCTTGTGAAATCCCTCACCCTTGAGGCCAGAGTAGGAACATGAGGAGCTTGGGCCCCTTGGTTCAATTGGTTGGTTATAGTATGGGCCAACATTCTAATAGCATCTCAAAAATCATCTTAGCCTACCCCTCCATCTTGAGGAGCTTGAGGAGCGGCAATGGACGGTTGCTCCTTGGGTGTACAGGCTCTCCTTAGTCTCCCTCTTAGACTCGACATGATCTAGAAGAGCAAAGAGTATTCGTTAGGGCAAAATCCTAATAGTTACACCTAAAGCACGATATAGACCATGAAGAAGTGAAATATTTTCTAAAATATCTCATAGCCTCCCATTCATAGTTATGGCATGCTTCACAACCATGAATAAGACTCTAATCAATGTGGTCTATTGGATTTCCGAGGACCATTAACAATGTAATGCTTTGATACTAAGCCTATCACAACCCGAGCCTAGGGCCTAGACGTGACACAGTGAATGGGGAACCCAAAGGGTCCCCAAACAAGCCTCTTAACATCTCATTCACTTATCCTTTGTCACAAAAGTTAAAATAAACAACAACAAGTGATTTATATAAAAAGGAAAGTGGGAGTAAGTAAAATCTTTGATAATCATTGACGCATAAAAGAGTCAAACTTATAGGATAAATACATCATAATGTTCAACAACACTTCTAACTTGGAAGGAGTGGGGACGAAGACATTTTTCGAGCTCACCCTCATAATAACAAGTGTTCAACATAATGAAGCCTCAAAATAGCAAGAGTAATGTAGATAGTATCCTCAAACTTAAGGACTCACCAATATTTATCTTCGAAGAACAGAACTAGCCACGTGGAAGATGATCAAAAGGAGTTCTAGTCCCTACATGGTAATATCATATAGGCATAGAGTATGCTTTAGTACATTTGAATGTACTAAGTATGCGGGATGTAATATAACAACCCATAAGCCAGTATAGTCAAAATGCATAATCATAGGCAATGGATAAATATAATCTCAATATGGCATGCATGATCAATGTTTATAGTCAAAGATGCTTGTAAATCATTTAACTAGCATAGTGTACCACCCATATGTGGGAAGTGTCCTCAATCGACATAGACCAAGCAGCTACAACTTGGATTCTGTGGCCTGACACCCCCTCAGTTCAGGTGACCGGGCATGACACCCCCTGATGAAGTGTGATCTATTTTCCAAGGCAAACCAAAACATGATAAACATGAAACTAGATGGATCCTCTAGTATAGTGAAATGACCCCAAAAAGTACCCGAAAATATGCCTCAGAAGTTCCCAAAATCTTGTTTTCCATATGTCTGAAAATTCATTTGGACTTTTGAATATCTGACTTTATATTATTGTTCAGGGGGTCCAAATTAGGGTGACAAGGGTCTAGCCTCAAATTTAAAGCAAAGGAATCGATTTATGAAATTTGCACTTAGAGGAATTTCCAGTGAGGGTCCGCGACCTCTCCGCAACATGGAGAGGTGTATTTCCTGCACTGTCTTCCCCTAGTTCACCCAAATTTTTCTAAGTGTTGGGCCTAATTTTTCCAAAACGTATTTTCACCTATACTTACATTAAAGGTTTTACCACTGATTTTCCTGTATGATTACATGTCTAAATTGCATGCTCTTTTACACCCATTACACATCCTTAGGTATTTCATAAAATGTCCATTATAGTTTCTTGAGGAAATGAAGGTCTATATTTATATGAATGATGTTATGATGATAAAAAGAGCTTATGTCTATGATATAATTGACTATATGATGATGAAATGAGATCATGCATATGATGTACTATATATAAAGTGTTGCATTAGACCATGCCCGATTCAGGGGGATAAGAGCCCGAATAACCTAGAACAAGGGTTAATACTCATCTCCACCAGAGTGACAGGGTGGCATCGTTATCAACCTAGATGGGTGTTTATACTCATCAACCAAGATGGGGATTCATACTCATTTATCTAGGTGATAGGGCAGCATAATCACCAACCAAGATGGGGGTTCATAATCATCCACCTAGGTGATGGGGTTGCATCATCACTAACCCCAAGGGGTTCATACCTTGGAAATATAGGTTTGTCTCTTCTTCACTTATGATATCTTATATGAACATGAGTTACTTAAGCATGTTTTTACTTATGCATTGATCATACTTGTCATCTTGCTATGTTATGCCTATTGTCTATTGTTATGCATGTTGATCATGAAGCTTATCTTTTGTGGCATTATATCCCACATACTTACTACATTCAAACATACTAACGCACACTCTTGCCTACATGATATCACCATGTAGAACAGGTGCCCAAGTTGATCATTCTCCTCCTTCACGTGGCTAGACGGTACTATTCTAAGCTTGTGGGTGAGTCCTCTATTTCGAGGACTTTGGTTTACGTTTTTGTCTTATCTATGTTTTGAGATACTATCTTATGTTTTGTTTGACTATGAGGGCGAGCTTGATTACTTTGTCTTGGCCCCCCTTCTATCTTTGTATATAGAGGTGTTTGTTATACAATTTATGTATTACGTTTGAGCTTTAACTCATCTATATTGTTTAAGTATTACACTCTCTCTTTATCCCTTAGTCCTATTTTCCTTTGTTCATATTTCTTATGATATTTTATATTGCTTCTGTGGCCAAGGATATGTAGTGATATGCTATGAGGCTTGTTTGAGGTTCCTTCGGGTTCCCTATTTGCCAGTCACATCTAGTCCCTAGGGTTGGGTCATGACAAACTTGGTATCGGAGCACTAGGTCAATAAATCCTCAAAGTCCAACACACCACATCGATTAGAGTCTTATTCATTATTGTGAAGCGCGTTATGACTTTGAATGGGAGGCTTTGAGGCGTTTTAGGAAATATTTTCCTTCTTCATGCTCTAAGTCATGCTGTAGAGTCGTAATAAATATTCCTCCCCTAACGACTGTTCTTTGTTATACTAGATCATGCTGAATACTAGAGGAAGTTAGGCCCGAAATCCTGAGGAGCAACCTACGAATAATGAGCTCTAGGATGCTCTTCATATGCTTGCCAAGTGGTAGCCAACCAAGTCCAACAAGGGGCCCAAACCCCTTAGGCTGCTACCCTGGGAGCTAGCGTAAGGGACTTCATGAGGATGAATCCTCAAATTTTACATGGGTCAAAAGTGGATGAGGATCCACAAGAGTTTATTGATGAAATCTATAAAATCTTGTCGATCATGGGTGTTGGGCCAAATGAGAAGGCAGAGTTGGTGGCATACCAACTCAAGGGGGTGGGCCAAATTTGGTTTGACCAATGGAAAGGTGAGAAGGGTAATGGATATGTGGTGCTTTGGGAGGAATTTAACTTGGCCTTCCTTAATCGGTTCTTCCTTCTTGAGCTTAGGAAAGCAAAGTTGGTTGAGTTTATGAATTTGAAACTAGGTGGTATAAGTGTGAGGGAATATTCCCTCAAATTTAATCAACTTTCAAAGTATGCTCCTCACTTGGAGGCCGATTCTAGGTCAAGGAGTTCGTTATGGGTGTCTCCAATTTGGTAAGTGAAGAATGTCGATTCGCCTTGCTTATTAGTGACATAGACATATCTTGGTTAATAACATATACTGAGCAAATAAAGGATGATAAGTTGAGAAAGAAGAGGGGTCATGAGGCCAAGAGGGACTAGTTTGAGCGTAGGTTCCATAAGGGTGTTAGACTTCCACAAGGCCAAAGGCCTCCTCATGCTAAAAATAGGGAGTTTGCCAATGACTTCCCTAGACCTCAAGGTAATGATGATGTGGCTCCAAGTGATGGGTGTCCTAGATATGAGAAGATTCATAATGGTCTCTGTTTGAAGGGTACTAATGCATACTATGGTACTGAGGAGCTTGGTCATAAGAAAGTAGATTATCCAAGAAATCGTGGCAAGGTTCGGGGTGCAAACGCTATCCTATTGGGTAGACGTGGTCTTCAAGGTATTACCCCAAGGCACAATCGATTCTATGCTCTACATGAAAGGCAAGGGGTTGGTGAGGTTTTTGGTCCTTATTGGTGCCTCTATTGTTGCTAGGAGGGTGTATAGAAATTATCTAGTTTGCATCTTGCATAAAATCCTACCGTATGATCTTGTTGAATTAGATATGGTTGATTTTGATGTTATTCTTGGGATGGATTAGTTGCATGTCGATTATGCTTCTAGTGATTGTAGAACCTGTAGGGGCAAGTTTTAGTTCCCAAATAAACCCATTCTTAAATGGGAAAGTCATGATATGGCAGTAAGGTGTAGGTTCATTGCATGCATTAAAGCCCATAGGTTGATATCCAAGGGGTGTTTGTATCATCGTGTGAGAGTCAAATATCTGAAGTCCAAAGTCCTTTCCATTGAGTTGGTTCTGGTTGTAAATGAATTTCTTGATATCTTTCCAAATAACCTTCCCGGTGTCCCTCCCAAAAGGGAGATAGATTTTGGCATAGATCTCCTTCCCGATACTCAACTTATCTTCACTCCCCCTTGCTGTATGGCCCTAGCGGAGTTGAAGGAGTTAAAGGAGCAATTGAAAGATTTGTTGGTGAAGGGATTTATTAGGCCTAGCCAAACACCTTGGGATGTACCGATGTTGTTTGTAAAGAAGAAAGATGGGTCACTTAGAA
>DF361702.1:19561-43239 GCA_000787875.1 Solanum virginianum
TAAAAACACCAATAATAGTAAAAGGATTTAATAATGAAGGATGCCAACTCAATAGGGCCACTATAAAGAATAGATATCCTCTTCAAAGGATTGATGACTTGTTTGACCAATTGCAAGGGGCTAGCTTTTTCTCTAAGATTGATCTTCGGTTCGAGTATCATCAAGTGTGGGTATGTATCCTCTTCAAAGGATTGATGACTTGTTTGACCAATTGCAAGGGGCTAGCTTTTTCTCTAAGATTGATCTTAGGTCCGGCTACCATGAAGTGAGAGTGAGGGAGTGTGATATTCCCAAGACGGCCTTCCAGACTAGATATGGACACTATGAATTTTTGGTGATGTCCTTTGGATTGATTAATGCACTGGCTATCTTCATGGACCTAATGAATAAGGTCTTCAAGCCCTACCTTGATTTTTTTGTTGTGGTCTTCATTGATGATATTTTGATTTATTCACATAGTAAGAAAGAGCATATGGGTCATTTGAGGATTTTGTTATAAAGATTGAGGGAGGAGAGATTGTATGCTAAATATGACAAGTCTGAATTTTGGTTAAAGGAGGTTGCATTCTTGGGTCATGTAGTGTCAGGAGATGGTATAAAAGTGGATCCTAAAAAAATTGATTTGATTAAGAATTGGCCTAGACCATTGACCCCGTCGGATATTAGGAGTTTCTTGGGCCTTGCGGGTTGCTATCAAAGGTTTATCAATGGGTTCTCCTCCATTGCTTCCCCTATGACAAAATTGACTCAAAATAGGTGAAGCTTGTGTGGACCAATGAATGTGAGAAAAGCTTCCAAACATTAAAAGATAGACTTGTGTCCGCTCCTACATTGTCACTACCGGATGGGCTTGAGGGTTTTGTTGTGTATTGTGATGTATCTAGAGTTGGTTTGGGTTGTGTGCTAATGCAAAATGGTAAGGTCATAGCCTATACATATAGGCAACTCAAGGTGCATGAAAAGAACTACCCTACCCATGATCTTGAATTAGCCGCCATGGTGTTTGCATTAAAGATTTTATGACATTATTTGTATAGGGTGCATATTGATGTCTTCAACGATCAAAAGAGCCTTCAATATGTCTTCACACAAAAAGATCTTAACTTGAGACAAAGAAGGTGGCTAGAACTCCTTAAGGACTATGACATGAGTGTGCATTACCATCCGAGTATGGCAAATATTATGGCGAATGCTTTGAGTTGTGTGGCCATGGTAGCCTAGCTCATGTGAATGGTGGTGAAAGGGAAATGGCTAGGGAGGTGCATAGGTTGGCTAGATTGGGGGTGAGGTTGGAAGGTGTGGGTAATGGTGGTGTTGTGATTAATGGTTCTAAATCTTCTTTAGTTGATGAGGTAATAGCAAAACAAGATCTAGACTACTCCTTGCTTGAATTGAAGGCCTTGGTGGAAGAGGGCAAAATAGAGGTTTTCTCATAAAGGGGAGATGGGACCCTTAGATACCAAGGTAGGTTATGTGTGCCATGTGTTGATGGTTTGAGGGAGAGAATTCTTGATGAACCCCATAATTCCTCCTATTCTATCCACCCCGGTTCCACCAAAATGTATAGAGACTTGAGGGATGTGTATTGGTGGCCCCATAACTCTTCTTATTCTATCCACCTCGGTTCCACCAAAATGCATAGAAACTTGAGGGATGTGTATTGGTGGGGAGGCATAAAGAGAGATTTGCCAAATTTGTTTTCGGTTGCCATAGTTTTCAACAAGTCAAAGCTGAACATCAAAGGTCGGGTGGCTAACCCAAGACATAGAGATTCCTACTTGGAAGTGGGAGGTGTTTAATATGGATTTCATCGTGCGGTTGTGCAAGACTAGAAATGTTTTTGATTCCATATGGGTTGTGGTTGATAGGATAATGAAATCGGCTCACTTTAGGTTGATAGGATGAAAAAATTGGCTCACTTTCAACAGGTCAAGACTACATATGGGGCTGAAGAGGATGCAAGGTTGTACATCCATGAGTTAGTGAGGTTACATGGGGTTCCTTTATCTATCATATCAGATCGGGGTGCACAATTCACTTCAACACTTTAGGAGATCTTTTCAAAGGGGTCTTGGTACCAAAGTTCACCTTAGTACGGACTTCCACCCTCAAATGGATGGCCAAGCCGAGAGGGCAGTTCAAACACTTCAGGATATGCTTAGGGCTTATATCTTGGAGCTTAAAGGTAGTTGGGATGACCATCTTCCATTGATTGAGTTTGCCTACAACAATATCTATCACTCTAGCATCGGTATGGCTCTATTCGAGGCTCTTTATGGAAGACATTGTAGATCACTGGTGGGATGGTTTGAGGTTGGACGGTTGGCTTTGTTGGGGCCGTATCTTATTATGGATGCTCTTGATAAGGTAAATATGAATAGGGAAAGGTTGAGGGCAACCCAAAGTCATCAAAAATCCTATGCCAATGTGAGAAGAAGAGACCTAGAGTTCCAAGTGGGTGATTAGGTTTATTCGAAGGTTTCTCCAATGAAAGGTGTGGTTCTCTTTGGTAAGAAAGGGAAATTGAGTCCTAGGTATGTTGGTCCTTATGAGGTGATAAAGAGGGTTGGCAAGGTGGCTTATGAGTTAAGGTTGCCGAGAGAGATAAATTTGGTCCATCCGATGTTTCATGTATCTATGTTGAGAAAGTGTGCTGGCAATCCTTGAACCTCTTGATGTTGTGGGTCTTCTTGAGGATAACTTTACTTATGAGTAGATTTTGGTTCAGATCTTGCATAGGCAAGATCCATTAAGGACCTTTGGAGGAACCAACAACTCGAAGGTGCTACTTGTGAGGCCGAAGCAAACATGCAAAAGCGGTACCCTTATCTCTTCTACTCTACTGAAGCCTAAGGTACTAATTCTAAGTCCCATATGTGACTTCAAGTCTTACATTTCATCCCCTATGTTATTCATGTGCATTCATGTTTAATTTGGCAATTTATGATGATTTCACACTTATAATGGGATACTGAAAGTGATGTTTAAAATGTAACGTTGGATTTAGATTAGGGATGATTTTTTCATGATTATTCTTATCTTATATATCTCTTCTACATTCGGAGATGAATGTTCCCAAGGGGAAGATATTAAAACGACCACAAAAAGTGCCCGAAATTGTGTCTCGAAAGTGCCCAGAATCTTGTTTTCCATATATCTGAAAATTCATTTAGAATTTTGAAAATTTGACTTCGTATTATTGTTCAAGAGGTCCAAATAAGGGTGACAAGGGTCTAACCTGGAATTTAAAGAAAAGGAATCGACTTATGAAATTTGCACTTGGTGTAATTTCCAGTGAGGATCCGCGACCTCTCCGCGATGCGAAGAGGTGTATTTCCTTCACTATTTTCTCCTAGTTTGCCTAGATTTTTCTAATTGTTGGGCCTAATTTTTTTCAAATATATTTTCACCTATACTTAGCTTTATTTCAACCTCATATCTCCCTAAACATTCCCCAATATGTCCCCAAACACTTAGACTCATTTCTAACCCTAAAATCAAGTCCCAAAATCAAGGGCAATCTCAAGGATTTCTTCAAGCATCTCACCCAAGCATCAAATCTCCATGAAAGTCTTCTTCAAGAACTTTACAAAAGCTAAGGTATGTGGTGTTGAACCATAATGTCTTGGGGGTGTTATAAGGTATTGATTAAAGGTTTTACCACTAATTTTCTTGTATGATTTCATGTCTAAACTGCATACTCTTTTACCCTCATTACACACCCCCAAGGTGTTTGATAAAATGTCTGGTCATGGTTTCTTGAGAAAATAACGGTCTAAAGCATGAGATATGATATGAATGATGTTATGATGATGAAAAGAGCTTATGGAAGAGTATGCAAGGTTGTACATCCATGAGTTAGTGAGGTGATATGATATGAATGATGTTATGATGATGAAAAGAGCTTATGTATATGATATAATTAACTATATGATGATGAAATGAGCTTACGCATATGATGCACTCTATATAAAGAGTTGCATTAGACCATGCCTGATCAGAGTGGACAAAAGCCCGGATAATCTAGAATGAGGGTTAGTACTCATCTTCACTAGGGTGACGGGGTGGCATTTTCATCAACCTAGATGGGGGTTTATACTCATCAACTGAGATGGGGGTTCGCACTCATCCACCTAGGTAATAGGGTGGCATAATCACCAACCGAGATAGGGTTTCATACTCATCCACCTAAGTGATTGGTCGGCATCATCACTAACCCCAAGGGTTTCATACCTTCGAAATCTAGCTTGGTCTCTTTTTCACATATGATATCTTATATGAGCATGAGTTACTTAAGCATATTTTTACTTATGCATTGATCATACATGTCATCTTGCTATATTATGCCTATTGCATATTGTTATGCATATTGATCATGAAGTTTATCTCTTGTTGCATTGCATCCCACATACTTAGTATATTCAAATGTACTAACGCATACTCTTGCCTACATGATATCACCATGTAGGAACCGGATTGCATCCCACATACTTAGTATATTCAAATGTACTAACGCATACTCTTTCCTACATGATATCACCATGTAGGAATAGGTGCCCAAGTTGATCATCCTACTCCTCCATATGGCTAGATGGTACTATTTAAAGCTTGTTGGTGAGTCTTCCATTTAAGGGACTTTGGTTTACGTTTTCCTCTTATCTATGTATTGAGACACTATCTTATGTTCTGTTTGACTATGAGGATGAGCCTGCTTACTTTGTCTTGGCCCCCGCTCTATCTATGTATGCAGAGGTATTTGTTGGACAAGTTATGTATTACGTTTGAGCTTTGACTCATCTATGTTGTTTACGTATTACACTCTCTCTTTCTCCCTTAGTCCCATTTCCCCTTGTTCATATTTCTTATGATGTTTTATAATGCTTCCATGACCAGGGATGTGTAATGATATGCTATGAGGCTTGTTTGGGTTCCTTCGGGTTCCCCATTGCTGGTCACGTCTAGGCCCTAGGCTTAGGTCATGAAATATAGCAAGGGTAATAATCATAATCCTATGGTGGCACATATTTTAGAGACTAAAGACTTTATATAAGGACCCCTTGCGTCTAGCCCCCATCTTAAGCCTCAATCCAAGATAAGTCAAATTCCATGAAATACTTTAAATAATCATAAATTTAATAAATTATAAGAGACATGATAACATGATATGAGTAGCACTTAAACATGCTTGATCTCTAATAGTTAGCCTAACTTGAACATGAGAGTAGATAACAATCATACATGAACCCTTGCTTTAACATGAATGGCTCACAAGAGGTAAAATCTTGAAATAGGGCTTAACATGAGAGTAGATAACAATCATACATGAACCCTTGCTTTAACATGAATGACACACATGAGGTAAAACTCTTGAAATAGGGCTTAACTTGAAACTTGTAAAATCATTAATACTTTTCTTGAATTCAATACATGCTTGAAAGCCCTTAATCATTATAAAGTCACTTGACTTGTAAATCATATAATAGATCATCAATAGCTTGAGAATTCTTGTCATGTCATTTTATCAAACATGTGGTGGGTTCATAATACTTGTTCTAAATCATGCAACTCTATCATCAATAGCTTGAGAATTCTTGTCATGTCATTTTATCAAACATGTGGTGGGTTCATAATACTTGTTCAAAATCATGCAACTCAAGAGTAAAACAAGATGAGCAAACTCAATGTAAATCAACCCATCAACATGATAGTAAAACCCTCATCTAGGGTATCTTAAAATCCATTCCAAAAGCTCATAATAGATCATGGTTTCATAGCTCACATCATGCATAGTCTCAATAGATAAAACCAATTCATGGAGTAAACTTGAAATAGATGTTCATGCATAGTCAATCAATACTTGGTAAAACCCCAACATAATTCATGTGCATAATTCATACTATAAGATACCCATAGGTAATAAAACTTAAAATCATGCAATTTTCACAAAAGGGGAAGGTTGGGCTCTATGGGTGAAAGGACCCATGGATGAAGACCCACATACCTTAAACCTTGAATTTCTTAAAATGAACTTGAAGTAGACTTAGACATTGAAATGTGTTCTTCAGTCTCAAAATTGAGCTTGAAATTCTTAGATTTTAATGAGAGAATTGATAGAGTCTTAGAGAGGTTTTAAAGAGGATTTTGAGAGTTATAGAGTTGAAAAATGGCTAAGTATAAGAGATTTCATTTTTAAATAGGCATGAGGCTATGACCCCAATACCCTTGGGCGAATAAGAAAAACCAAGGAAAATGTTGCACTGGTCCATGCCCCTGGTGCAACGTAAACCAGATGCAGAGTGCAAAATACATCGCTCCACATCCTTGGCACATCGTCGCCAAGGCACGGACAGCCACTGGAAATCATAAATTAGTGAAAATTATTTTTTACTATGGGTCCTCTAAAATATGGGTTATACCCATTCCCCATTCAATTTTGCCCCCTGACCAAGAATACGAAGTTAAATTTTTGAAATCACATACGGATTTTGAGATATATGAAAATTACTATTATGGGGCTTTCCAAAGCACATGTGGGGCATTTCACGTTGATGTTGAATAGTGGGGAACAGAGCACCTTTGGAGTAGTAAATCAAAACTAGGTTTATGAATTTTAAGTAAGATTTCATGAGATTCATTGAGTTATAAGCCTTAGTTATGTAAGGAGATATGACTGAATAGGTGAGTGGTACTGAGTTGTAAAGAAATTTATCATGGGCAAAGTACAAGTTTCCCTTAGGTAAGATGAGTGAAATGAGGATAGCTCAATAGATAAGAAGAGACTTGAGATGTGTACCCATGGTTGTGTAAAGATGTGTGAAGCTCTAAGTTATGACTACTATAAGAATCTAGAAATTATATTCTAGTAATCCACATAGAGTACGCTGATGTAAGCATTCTTTATCATCCTTAGTAATTAAGTTGATCGGGGCTTGTAGATAGATGATGATGAGTTTTTCCATGATAGTCTAAGTTTCATACAATTAAGTTTATAAGAGCACAGAAATTAAGTGCTAGCAGGCAAAAAGAAGAGGTTAGATTGTAATAGTTGTGAAAAGTGGTTATGAATGCCATTAAGAGTAGCAAACATAGATGGAGAGTTCCATAGAGACAAGAAGAAGCTAAGAGAGATATCTTTGGAAAGAGTCTAAGTAGCTAGTCATATATATGTGACTATAGTCTGATAAAAGTGTTTAAGATGCCTATTCTTGTGATTAGCGATTCTTCGATCATATGGAGGTATATGTTTATAACCTAGTAGAGGGAATTATTTTGTAAAACTTGAGAGATGATCCTTGAGCTAAGGGGAAGTGGTGATATGATAGATCAAAGTAGATCTTGAGAGTTCGATGGTGATAGGTTGATTTGGATGAGGCATCAATTTTTGCCATCTCGAACATTCTTTATACTTCAATAAAGATGATACTCTATTCCCATATGGTATATAACTGCCTTGTCCATGGCCTAGTCCTATATACCACTTGTTGATTGTTATTCATGTTGAATTGTGAGGATGAAAAGTGATGAATTCATCCATTAACTTTGATCTTACCCCATGCATCTAAGTGTTTCCACCCCTATGTTGAATGAGATGCGACCTGAGTTTTATACAATGTATAGATCTATGAACTCAGAATAAGTCTTGATAGATGAGAGAGATTGTAATTCATTATGAACGTTCTCAAATAAGATTTCTCGATTGAATAGTGCTAATGATCGTCATTCCAAGTTCTTGGAGTGATCTTGTCTTCCCATGTCTTGATAGAAATGTCGATGATAGTAGAGGAGTGATGGTTGATGGGAGAGAGTGAGAGTTCTTCATTCTAATGCTATCTTATGAATGCACTGATCTTCGGCTTGTTATGCCACTGTTGATGGTAGGATATAGTGATAACGAGTTCCCTTTCATCCAAATAGTTATGGTGATAGTATTAGACGGAGAATAAGGGTAAATGAGGAAGAGTGAATGTATCTTTATTGTGAAAATCGTGTTGTGCTTGTGTCATGTCTGGGTAGAGATAGGAAGGAGGACAGAGATGAGATTTTATTATGTGCAACAAATAGGCAAGAGTATCTGGTTTGTCTTTAAGTGGGAGCTCATTAAATGGAGAAAGTAGAGGTACTATGTAGGCTTGAAAATTCTAAGACAAAGTTGAATGGGTTAAAGTGATAGGCTTGAATGTGTGGTTATTATTATTTGAGTATTGATGACAGACTATCGAAGATTTCATGATAGTGAAGTAGTAAAGAGGACTAGTGATCTTTTAATGAAAGCCCCTAAGGATGTATAGAGCTAAGTATTAAGGATTAGGTTTGTATGAATATGATCATCTTAAAGGTAGCACCTTAAGGCTCAGAAGTAGGCTTGAATGGAATAAGAGGATGTGGATACGTAGAGAGTTGAGTAGGAGTTATATGCTTAAGTTGATAGAATAGAGTGTCATGAAAAGTAGCACAATTGAGATGACGTGCTAAGCTTGAGAGTTATACATAGAGTCTTATGTATCGATGGTCCCATTCTTGATTACAGTTAATGGTTTTGTTTTTGAGTTTGAAGGACTAATTGTCGAAGTGTTTAAATGATTGGAATTGATTTAGTTTCAATGTTCCATTCATGCTTGATGGTGAAAATGTCTAAAAGAGTATCTCTACTCTTGATCTGAATCGATTTGTCTTTTTGGAGTGACTTATTACTGTCCAAATTGGTTGATTGAGTATTGAAAGGAGTTTTGATTGTTATTCATGCCTAATGATGAGAATGTTGAAGGTAATTTCCTTATCCTTAACTAAATTGATTGTCGTTTCTTGAGTCAATTGTCTATTCTTGTGTTCGAATAGAGTTGATTAATGATTGAGATAAAATCGAGAGTTTGATTAATAGATTTGAATGAGGAGATGAGTTTTGAGTCTATTCATACCTTGATATCCACCTTTACTCATCATTCGAGGACGAATGATCCCAAGGGGGAGATGATGGAACACCCAGTAAAATTATCGAAATACCTCTAGAATGGAATCATGCACATAACACGTCTTCCCAAGTTCTTATGGAAAATTCAAGATCGGATTTGCGATTAGCATGAAAAATTGAGTGGGGAAATAGACTCGGTTAGATTTTACAGCGATCGAGTCAAAAGATAATTTTTCATAATTAATTTTCAAATAATTTTGGTGCGCGCCCAAGGCGCGACGCGCCAGGGTCGCGGACCTACACTTATATATTTTATTAATTTTTTTAAAGGGAATTAGAAAAATCAATTGGAAAGCGATTTACAAGAAATTACACATAAAACACATTTGAAGAATGCGATTTGTGTGCATTTTCATAGAAAAATAGTTTTTAACACATTTTGAGTTTTTAGTCAAACAATACACTAGTGCTCGCCGAGTCTGCGCTGCAGACTAGTCATTTCGAAGTTGAAATTTTTTTGCTTAATTTGAGGGGCACTCCGGTCATTTCCCAACCCCTCCTAAACTCAAAAAACGATCAAATTAGGTCATTTTGAGGCATAAATAGGGTCTTAAACCCCATTCTAAGTTCTTTTTAAACATTTGAAAGATTAGGGCTTGAGAGAAGAGAAGAGAGAAGCTTTATTGGGGGAAATTCAAAGAGCATTCTTGAAGATTGATCATTAAAGCTTTATCCCAGGTATGTAAGGCTAAATTAAAAGTATGAGATTGTTCTCTCATGTGCCCCATAGATCGTCTTAGAAGAGAGTTGAAAGGTCATGAGTCTACATACATGATTCTTGAATGGTTTCTTGAAAAGTATGTTACTTACATGTATTTTCATATGTTGATTATCATTATAAACTTGTTTTCTTGAATTGAATACTTTATATAAAATATTCCATAAACCCTACATGATTATTTTTTTAAGCATGCATGAATGAAGGTAGGATTGAGTCTAGAGCCTTGATTTGAGAATGTCGATTGTAATTGTGATGTGAGAATGGTGATGGACTGATAGTACTTGATGGTCCATGAGTCTTCCTAAAAAACTCTAATGATTTGTCTATTTGATTATCCCCTAACAATTATACTAAGATTTGAGCTATTGATTGAGATGTTGATTGATGAGATGATTAAAGTCTTTATGAGACTATTGAAAGATAGTGCACCCACGAGGCTGATTGAGATGATTTGATTGAGATAGTTTGGTTGGATGGATTGTTTTATAAGCATTAATTAATGGGAGGAGTATCGAGCACCAAAAGAGTAAGAGTTAATCCAACTCGAACTCGTCAAACTATGTCGCCAAGCTGAAGAGTGGACTAAGTCCATTAGAGTCTGCCAAGTCCCTATCTTGAGGGCTAATTCCGTTAGAGTTGACAAGTTCTCACTCGAGGGCTAAGTCTATTAGAGTCAGACAAGTTCTCATTCTATGAATTAAGTCCATTAGAGTCGGCAGGTCCTCACCTTATTGTCCTGAAACAATAGAACTTAATCAGTTGATTGTCCAGTTCCATTATGGTTTTGATTTGTTCCCTACTTGGCAAGTACGGAAAGGTTGTGGCAATATCAGCGTGATTGTTGTACTATCACTGGCTCATAAGTGATTGTTGTCGGATAAGAGAAACTCCCAGAAAGTTCCTACCTTAAGCACTCTAAGTCGAGATGAGATGAGTCCTTCATAGACGAGTTTGATTTGATTGATGAGTTGATTGGTTGATGGGTCACTTATCTACTTTTTATTCTTACATTAGATAGACATTTGACATATTGATTGGTTTTTAGTGAGTTTATTATTTTTTTCATATTATTCTACTTGTTTCAGTTTCATTCAGCTATTTACATACAGTACATTCCACGTACTAATGCCACTCTGGTGTTGCACATTTTATGAAGTAGATACACGGTATAGAGATTATCAGTATGCATATCGTTAAGGATCTTTAGACGTTCAATGAATTGGTGAGCCTTCCCTACTTTAGAGGATTCATTACTTTATTTTCATCTTGATTTAGAGTTAGATTTGTTTAATTATTTTGATTGAGGTAGCCATGGATCTGTTATTGGCACCACCTAATAGTAATAAAGGATTCATAGACTAGATTCAGATGTTGATTGATAAGATTGTGAGATGGTTCTTTCTACTAGCCTTTTTTTTATACTATTTTAAGACTAGATGAGATGTGCCTATTTACTTCCTTTTATTTTTTGTTAATTTGTAGAGTTTACTGATTGAATGAATGTGATGAGGCCAAGTGGTTCATTTGGGGACTAGAAATAGTCTCTAGGTGTCGGTTATGTCTAGGGTACCCTCTTGGAGCGTGACAACAACGTTCAGTCAAAGAAAAGAGGCAAGTTAAGAAAAGTTAAAGTTGGGCTAAGTCCCAAAAGACTAAAAAGGTACTTTGAGAACTTTTACTCTTAATGTTATGAGCATTATAAAAGTTATTTTGGGAGTAGTATTGAGTACCGATATGAGTAAGAGTAATAATAATTCGAATTCAAACTACGTAGCCGACATAGTATAGGATTGTACCAAAAGTACAACTCCTCACTTGCCACTGATATGGCCTAGTTTTGGGATGGATCCACTCCCCTAGTTTTCATCTCTTACCCTGTTAAAGTATTGGACGACTCTGGCAGTATGGGCAAGACATTGTATCATCACGAAGCTCATAGTGATGGTAGTCGGTTAGAGAAACTCCCTAAGCTAAGTAAACTAGTTTCAATATACAGGGTATCAACATATCTTCTTACTTTCAGCATGCACTTTATTTATAGCTTATGCTATTCCATTTTGATACATGTCTTAGTTACTTTGAGTTTCAATATACAGAGTATCAACATATCTTCTTACTTTGAGTACAGTGCCTTATCATAAGTTCTCCATTTTGATACATGTCTTAGTTACTTTGAGTACAGTGCCTTAGCAAATGCAGGTGACAGGGCTTCTCAGCAGACATGCAATTTAGGACCAGTATTGCATTGAGCCATTGGTTCAGAGGCATTAGAGTCTTCATTATGTTTCAGTATTTATTTTTAGTTGTGGTTACCATGGGTCTGTCAAGGTAGTTGTTTCAGATTATTCCAGTTAGAGGTTCAATAGACTATATGTCAGAAGTTGTAGATCTTATTTTCAGATGTTGTTAAGCTATTTCCACTATTCAGTTTATTCAATATTTGAAGTATCTTTAGCTTATTATATTTTAGTCTTTCATTTATCATTTAAGTCTTCTGTTGAGTAAAATAGTCAGGCCAAGTGGTTCATTTGGGACCAAAAATGGTTTTGGGTGTTGGCCATGTCTAGAGTGTAAACTTGGGGCATGGCAAACATGGTATTAGAGTATAGAGTTCAAGAGTCCTAGGGTATTTATGCCACCGTGTCTAGTAGAGTCTGTATTATTGGTATGAAGCACGTCACATCCATAATAAGGAGGCTACAAGACATCAAGAAGTATCACTATTAACTGTTATTCCCTTTCGTGTATTAGAGTTTACCTCCTATGTTCGTTCTAATTCATGCGTTCACGCCTTATTTTTTAGATCATGCCTCTACATAGAGCTGCTGGACCAGCTAGAGGTAGATGATGCATAGCTGGGCAGAATGTAAACTAGCCTAATCCACCGATTCTTGAGGGACCTAAAGGTACAGCTATGCCTGCTGAGCAGCCATCGCAAGCGGATATATCTAACACTGACCTTTGTCGAGCTATCCAGACTTTGGCACATGTAGTTACTACACAAGAAGGCTGACATGAAGATTGCAGATATGATGGTTCAGATACCACTAAGTTTTGTGAATTTCATAAGATGAACCCACCTGAGTTCACGGGGTCTGATATGAAGGAGGATCCTAAGAAATTCATTGAGGAGCTCTAGAAAGTATTTCTAATTATGCATACAGGTGATCATAAGCGGGTTGATTTGGATACCTACCAGCTCAAAGGAGTGGCTAGACTTTGGTTTGGTCCGTGGAAGGGAGGTGGAGCAGAAGGGGCGCCAGCTTTGAGTTGGGCAGTATCCAAGGAGGTATTTCTGGGACAGTACTTTCCTAAAGAGTTAAGGCAGGCTAAGGTGAGGGAGTTTCTGAATTTGTTGAAGAAAGCTATGAGCGTCCGGGAGTACAACCTTAATTTCACTCTGCTATCTCGTTATGCTCTGAACTATGGTGGCAGACTTGCATATTAGGATGGATGTATTTGTGTTGGAGTTCTCTTGGATGACTAAGAAAGAGGGCCAAAATGCTATACTGATAGGGGATATAGAAATAGCTCGCTTGGTAACTTCTATGCAGCAAGTGAAGGAGGAGAAGATGCAAGATAGGGAGGAATTCAGAAATAAAAGGGCCAAGACATATGCTAGGAGGCAGGTAAGAATGGGGCTAGAGATGTCAATTGTTCATCCTTTCAGCCTAGGATATCTGGATTAGCATCTTCGTCTTCTAGTGTACCTTCACCGAGGGTCAGAAATGAGTAGTGATATAGTGTTGCAGAGTACAGAGCAGCCAATCACATGGGAGTGTAGCTCAAGGATTAACTCATTATCTAATTTATGGTAAGTGTGGCAGGTCCTCATCTAGGAAAGTACCTTGTGGGCACAAATGATTATTTCAGATATGGTCAAGTGGGTCAATTTTTGAAGTATTATCCTATGGGGAAGCAGAACATCAGGGATAACAAATCTCAGTTAGTTTCTTTAGGACCATGGGGTAAGCCAATTCAGAGGGGTGCTATATTAAGGACAGGTGGGGCACAAACCGTCTATATGTCATGGCCATTAGATAGGAGTAAGAGAACTCCCCGGATGTGGTTACTGGTGTGCTCAAAGATTTTACTTATGATGTCTATGCATTGTTAGATCTAGGTACCACATTGTCATTTGTGACTCCCTATGTAGCCATGAAGTTTGGGATCAGTCAAGAATGTCTTCTTGAGCCTTTTTGTGCTTCCACACCTATTGGGGACTCTATATTAGCCCAAAGAGTCTATAGGGATTATCCAGTGTCAGTTTACCATAAAAACACCTTAGCTAATCTAGTTCAGTTAGACATGGTAGAGTTCGACGTCATTCTAAGCATGGACTGGCTTCATGCTTGTTATGCCTCCATAGACTGCAGAACAAGGGTCGTCAAGTTTCAGTTTCCTAATGAGCCAGTCTTAGAGTGGAGAGGTAGCTCAATTTTTCCTAAGGGTAAATTTGACTCATATCTCAAAGCCAGTTTCCTAATGAGCCAGTCTTAGAGTGGAGAGGTAGCTCAATTTTTCCTAAGGGTAAATTTGTCTCATATCTCAAAGCCAAAAAATTAATTTCCAAAGGGTGTATATACCATCTAGTTAGAGTCACACATTCTATTGCCGAGACACCATCTCTCCAGTCTATTTTAGTCATGAATGAATTCCCAGAAGCCTTTCCTAATGATCTACCTGGAGTCCCCCCGACAAGGAGATAGACTTTGGGATAGATACCCTCCTAGATACTCAGCCTATATTTATTCCTCCGTACCGTATGGATCCTTGAGAGATAAAAGAGTTAAAAATGCAGTTGAAAGACCTCCTAGATAAGGGTTTCATTAGACCAATTGTCTCATCTTAGGGTGTTCCAATTCTCTTCATACATAAAAATGATAGTTCTCTTAAAATGTGCATAGGTTCCCATCAGTTAAATAAGGTCACTATAAAGAATAATTATCATCTTCCCAAAATTGATAACCTGTTTGACCAACTCCAGGGTGCTACTTGTTTCTCCAAAATAGACCTCAAATCAGGGTACCATCAGCTTAAATTTAGAGAAAATGACACCCCTAAGACAGCTTTCAGAACCTTCTATGATCATTATAAGTTCTTGGTCTGGTCATTTGGATTAACAAATTTACCAGTGACTTTTATGGATCTTATGAATATGGTGTTGAGCCCATATCTAGATATGTTCATTATTGTATTCATAGATGACATCATGATCTACTCTCATAATAAGGAGGAACATGCCAACAATCTTAGAATTATCCTTCAGACCCTTAAGGACCAACAGTTGTATGCCAAATTTTACAAATGTAAGTTCTGGTTAGTATCAGTGGCATTCTTGGGTCTTATTATTTTTGGTGAGGGCATTCAAGTTGATTCTCAAAAGATGAGGTGGTAAAGAACTAGCCAAGGCCCACAACTCCAATAGATACAAAGAGTTTCTTGGGTTTGGTAGGTTGCTACAGACATTTTATAGAGGGTTTTTCTTTTATCTCAGCTCTCTTGACTAAGCTAACTCAGAAAAAGGTTAAGTTCGTATGGTCTGGAGCTTGTGAGAAGAGTTTCCAAGAGTTGAAAACTAGGTTGACTACAACTCTGGTCTTATCCTTACCCGAGGGAGCTAATGTCTTTGTCGTGTACTGTGATGCTTCCAGAGTTGGCTTGGAATGCATATTTATGCAAAGAGGCAAGGTGATAATATATGCCTCCAAACAGCTTAAGACTCACGAGAAGAACTACCCCACTCATGATCTTGAGCATGCTGCAATAGTGTTTGCTCTCAAAATCTGGAGACACTATCTTTATGGTGGGCATGTGGCTATATTTATTGACCACAAGAGCTTACAGTATGTATTCAGCCAGAAGGAGCTAAACTTGAGGCAGAGGAGATGGTTGAAGCTGTTGAAGGAATAGATATGAGCATCCTCTATCACTCGGGTAAAGCTAATATAGTTGTTGATGCTCTTAGTAGGTTAACCATGGGGAGCACTGCACACATTGAGGATGGAAAGAAAGAACTAGCTAAGGGGATGCACAAATTGGTACGCTTGGGAGTACAAATTGAATATTCTGATGAAGGTGGTACGATTATCAAAAATGGGGCAGAGTCATCCTTAGTGATGGAGATGAAAGAATAAAAAGACCAGGATCCTATCCTTCTTTAGTTGAAAGAAGATTTTAAGAAGCAAAGGTATTAGTGTTTGCAAAAGGGGAAATGGAGTCTTGAGGTACCAAGGCAGACTATGTGTACCAAGTGTTGATGGCCTTAGAGGTAGGATTCTAGTTGAGGCTCATAACACCAGATACTCTATTCACCTAGGTGCAACAAAAAAGTATAGAGATTTGTGAGAGGTTTATTAGTAGGGTGGCATAAAGAAAGACATTATAGAGTTCGTGTCCAGGTGCCCAAATTACAAACAAGTCAAAGTGGAGCACCAAAAGCCTTGTGGTGTGGCCTAAAATATTGCAGTTCCATAGTGGAAGTAGGAGATGATTAACATTGAGTTCATAATAGACTCACCCTAATCTCGTAGAAAAGCATGATTAAATATGGTAATCATAGACAGAATGACCAAGTCAGCTCACTTTATACCTATCAAGACAACTAATACAGCTGAGGATTATGCTAGACTTTAGATTGAGAAGATTGTTAGATTGTATGGGGTATCTTTATCCATTATTTCAGATAGAGGAGCCTAGTTCAAAGCATAATTTTGGAAGTCTTTTTAGAAAGGCCTGGGTATGAAGGTCAATCTTAGTATAGCCTTCCATCCCCAGACAGACGGGCAAGCGGAGCGCCATACAGACCCTTGAGGACATGTTGAGGGCATGTGTTATAGATTTAAAGGTAACTAGGATAATCACTTGCCCTTGATTGAATTTTCCTATAACAACAGTTTCCAAGATAGCATACCAATGACACCATATGAGGCCCTTTATGGGAGGAGGAGTAGGTCGCCTATTGGGTGGTTTAAAGTTGGTGAGACAGGATTCGTAGGACCAAATTTAGTCCATCGGGCTATGGATAAAGTGAAAGTTATTTAAAAAATACTAAAGACAACCCAAAGCCAACAAATGTCTTATACTGATGTTAGAACGAGAGATTTAGAATTTGAGGTAGGTGATTAGGTGTACCTAAAGGTTTCACCGATGAAGGGAGTTATGAGATTTGGGAAAAAGGGGAAGCTTAGTCCTCAATATATTAGCTCGTACCAGATTATTAAGAGGATTGGTAATGTGGCATGTGAATTGGAATTGCCACCAGAGTTAGCTAATATTCATCCAGTATTCCACATTTCTATGCTTTAGAAATACTTAGGAGACCTCGCACCTATAGAGAGTATTGGAGTCAAAGACAGCTTGTCATGTGAAGAGATACCAGTTCAGATACTAGATTATCAAGTTTGTGAATTGAGGACCAAGGAAATTGCTTCTACTCAAGTATTGTGGAGGAACCAGTTTGTCGAGGAACCAGTTTGTCGAGGAAGCCACGTGGGAAGCTGAGGCAGATATAAAAGCTACATATCCTCAGCTATTCATGCTTTTCAATGACGAGTATGAAGGTAGTATTCCTTATTCCTATCATTGAGTTGTGATACCTCCTCAAATATAAGTGATAAGATACCTGGATAGTTTCTTATTAAAAACTAGTCCATGAGTAGCAATAATGCATATATTCCCCAGTTTCACTATAACACCCAGTAAAATTACCGAAATACCCCTAGAATAGAGACGTGTGCATAATGCATCTTCCCATTCTCCATTTGGAAATCTGAGATCAAATTTGTGATCAGCATGAAATATTGAGTAGTAAAATGGTCTCGTTTGATTTTTAGAGCAATGAATCAAAAAATAATTTTTTCATTAAAAATAAATTCTAATAGCTATGTGTGCCCAGGGCGTGATGGGCCTGGGACACTGACATGCCTTGTATTTTTTTAATTTATTTGACAGGAATTGGAAAACACGTTTGAAAAATTATTGAAATAATTTTATATATGTGCGTGTCTAGTCCGCGACGCAGACTGGGCATTTTTTTGAGTGAACTCTTTCTTTTTAATTTGAGGGGTATTTCGATCAATTCTCAACCCCTCCTAAACTTAAAACATGATCAAATTAGGTCATTTTGATGTGTAAATATGGTCATGAACCCCATTCTAAGTCCCTTTCCAAACACTTGAAAGATTAGGGCTTGAGAGAAGAGAAGAGAGAAGCTTGATTGGGGGAAATTCAAGGAGAATTCTTGAAGATTGATCATCAAAGCTTCATCTCAGGTATGTAAGGCTAAACTAAAAACATGGTATTGTTCTCTCATATGTCCCATAGATAGTCCTAGAAGAGTTGAAAGTATAATGAGTCTACATACATGACTCTTGATGGGTTTCCTTGAAAATTATATTAATTACATGTATTTTCATATGTTGATGATCATCATAAATTTGTTTTCTTGAATTGAATACTTTTCATGATATATTGTATGACTCTACATGATTATTTTTGAAAGTATGCATGAATGAACCTAGGTATTGAGTCTAAAGTCTTGAATTGATAAT
Source organism: Solanum virginianum (assembly GCA_000787875.1). NCBI lineage: Eukaryota > Viridiplantae > Streptophyta > Magnoliopsida > Solanales > Solanaceae > Solanum > Solanum virginianum. The sequence goes on from DF361702.1 coordinate 37,803, forward strand.
GTCGATTATGATTGTGATGTGAGAATGATGATGAGTTGATAGAACTTGATAGTCCTGTGAGTCTCCATAAATGAACTCTAACAATTTGTCTATTCAAATTTTCCCAAATGTTCATTGTAAACCTTTAGCTATTGATTGAGATATTGATTTATAAGATGATGAGTGTCTCTATGAGACTAATTGAATGATGTGTGCCTCCACGAGGCTGATTGAGATAGTTTTATTAGGATGGATTGTCTTATGAGCATTGAGTCTGAGAAGGAGTATCGAGCACCTAAAGAATAAGATCTAATCCAACTCACACTTATCAAACTATATATCCAAGCGCAAGTGAGGATTAGGACCATCACATTACATTATGTTCAGGTTCCCTCTAATTAGAATTCCCTGAAATAATAGAGGATTGTAGATTTCTGTCTCTATTTTGGACTTGTCCATCCTGGTTTTAATTCGTTCTCTATCTGGCAAGTACGAAATGACTGTGGCAATATCAGCATGATTGTTGTACAATAACTGGCTCATAAGTGATTGTTGTCAGATAAGAGAAACTCTAGAAAGTTCCTAAATTGAGTACTCTAAGACAAAATGAGATGGGATAAGTCTGATTTGATTGATGATGCTAATGGGTTACATGGATCAATTGTCTACTCATTATTCTTGCTTTAGATATACATGACATGTTGATTGTTACTATTCTGAGTTGATTGTTGTTCTATATTATTCTACATGTTTATGTTTCATTCAGCTATTTTACATACCGTATATTATACATACTGATACCACTTGGTGCTTCATCATTTTATGATGTTGATACAAGGCTTAGAGATCATCAGCAAGCGCATCATTGAGAATCTAGGACGTTCAGCTGATTGGTGAGCCTCCCCTACTTCGGAAGATTCATTATTTATTTTCATCTTGCTTTAAAGTTAGATATTTATTAGCTTATTATTGATTGAGGTAGCCATGGGTCTATCATTGGCACCACCTGATAGTGATAGAGGCTTCATAAAATAGAGTCGAATGTTGATTATTAAGATTTTGAGCTATTTCTTTCTACTAGCCTTCTATTATATTATATTTTGAGACTAGATGGTAAGATGTGCCCATTTACTTTTCTCTTATCTATCGCTTATTAGTAGAATGATTGATTGAATGAGTATGATAAGGCCAAGTAGTTCTCTTGGGGGCTAGCAATAATCTTTGGGTGCCGGCCACGTCTTGGGTCCCTTCCCGAGGTATGACATTTACCCTCATTCGAGGACGAAAGATCCCAAGGGGGAGATATTGTGATATCTGATAACTTATGTATACATATGTTTCAAGCCTTACTCTTATATGTGAAAGTGTATTAAGGTAACAAGAGACATGTAATACTTAGTTGAGTTCAAAACTTTCCTATAAATTGAGTTTATAGTCTTAGATTATGCAAGGATCAAATTTAAATGCTCATAACTCTTACCACACAAAGAATTAGATGTATTATGACCTACCAAATGAAAGCACTTTGAATTAGCTTGCAAACACAGTTGATTTCACCTCGTTAGGGGTTCAGAATCAAAAGTAATGGTCGTTTTACTGGAGACTGCCAGATGTAGAGTGCATACACGAAATTTGCAGCCCATTTGCTAATTCATGGAAAAAGTCCTGAAACTCCACATTTGTGGCCCCAAATTTTTACGGAACCATCTACGGGTCATATAACCTTTTAAGAGCCATAGAATGGGCTCGTAAAAGTGATCCATACACCTCAAAATATGCCCAAAAGCTTACAGAAGGGTCCCTATAGGCCATAGAAACTACTGCGGGCTGTAGATGGTCTCATAGATGGCCCAATCAGCGATTTTAAAGAGAGTTTTCATCTTTTCTCACTATTTAACCCTAAACTTATCAGTTTTCACTGAAGTAAACCCCTCAAATGTAATTTCTCATATCATTAACGTTCAAACACTCTCCAAGACTCATAACATAGTTTTAAAAGGGGCAAATATTAGGGCTTTCAAGAACCTTCTTCAATTCCTCCAAGAAACTAATTCCCCAGGTATGTAAGGCCCTCCAAAAGTTATCCTATGTATATTTTAGTATCTTTAAATACTAGTCTATACCTAAGATCAAGCTAATGAGTTGAGATCAAGTTTTCTCCATCACTAGCGAATTTCAAAAAAACACTTGTTCATGTATTTTCTTGATAATATTCATGGCCTTACTAATTTCACTACTAAATTAAGCTATTGAGACAAGATTTATAGTTATTATTGCTTTTGTGATAACCTTATATATATTTAATGAAAAGCTATTATGTCTACAGTTTTGAGTTGAGTTTAAGAAGTACTTAAAGCTAAGTTTCCTTATTTATAAGATAGCTAAGTAATAAATATTGTGTTTTGAGACACTTTGCATTGATACAACTTTAAGTCAAAGAAAAGAGATAAGTTAAGAAAAGTTAAAGTTGGGCTAAGTCCCAAAAGACTAAAAAGGCATTTTGAGAACTTTTACTCTTAAAGTTATGAGCATTATAAAAGTTATTTTGGGAGTAGGATTGAGCACTCATATGAATGAGAGGAATAATAATTCGAATTCATAAACTACGTAGCCGGCATAGGACAGGATAGTACCAAGAGTACAGCTCCTCACTTGCCACTGAGATGACCCAATTTTGAGATGGATCCGCTACCCTACTTTTTGTCCCTTACCCTGGCAAAGTATTGGATGACTCTGGCAGCGTGTGCGAGACGCTATATCATCATGAAGTTCATAGTGATGGTTGTTGTTAGAGAAACTCCCCAAGCTAAGTAAACTAATTTCTATAAATAGAGTTTCAGATATGTTTTTACTTTCAACATGTACTTTATTTATTACTTATGCTATCCTATTTTGAGACATTGTTTAGTTACTTTGAGCACTGTTCGTTATCATAAGTTCCTGATTTTGACTATTTTACATACCATATATTTCACATACTGATGTCCTTTGGACCTGCATTGTTTTATGATGCAAACGCAGGTGACAGGACTCCTCAGCAAACGCTCTGTTGAGAACCAGCATTCCATTCAGCCATTGGTGAGGCCTTTTACTAGTCAGAGGCTTTAGAGTCTTCATGATGTTTCAGTATTTATTTTCAGTTGTGGTTACTGTGAGCCTGTCACAGTAGTTGTTTTAGGTTATTCCAATTAGAGGTTCCATAGACTATATGTAAGGAGTTTCAGATCTTATTTTCAGATGTTGTTGAGCTATTTCCACTATTCAGTTTATTTAGATATTTACAGTATCTTTAGTCTATTATATTTAAGTCTTTCATTCATCATTTAAGTCTTCCGCGAAGTGGTTCACCTGGGACCAGAAATGGTTCTGGGTGCCGGCCACGTCCAGGATGTAAACTTGGGGCTTGACATTTTAATCTTAATAAAAATCAATAAAGCCTAAATCTAAGAATAAATATTTATAGTACACATCTCCTAAAATTATTAGAAGAAGACTAGTTATTATATATGGAAGAAAAATACCTTATAAAAAGAAGAAAAACAACTCAAGATTGAAATTCAAATTTAGAATATAAGATTTACTATAAGTTGAAAAAATAATTAACCCAAGTGAATTTTATCCCAAGAATGAGTGTTCAACACACACACCCTAACAACCCTAAATAGCATGTGTATATCATAGACAAAGACAAGATAAAAAAAAATAAGAAGGTACTTACAATTCCTTGCTTAAAACCTGGCATGATGGGTTTGAAATAATGGGGTTTCTTTGGAGAGGCTTTCATGGTGACCATGAGATATGAATGTGTGTTTGAAATGTCATAAATTGTGATAAGAAATGTAAAGAAAGAAGTAATCTTTCCTAGGGCTATCAGTTTAGAACTATAACTCAATCAAGTAGGCAACAACTACTATTGGGTTTTGCTTTAAGGCATTGGATAGGGGATAAAACTACTTCAAAAGAAATTATTTATATTTTGCACCCTTAATTTTAAAATATAAAATTACAATGCATATATTTTAACTTCAAAAATTAATCAAATTAACTTTTTAAAAAAAATATAATATGTCAAGTACTTGAGATAAAAAGATCATACAAAGTGATTTGCATCATCTCTAAGCAGTTAGTGTGTTTGAAAGTGAAAGGAACAAAATTCAAAACTCATATTTTATCATTTAATGAAATGCTCAACTTGTGAATGAATATCAAATTTTTTGTTTTTTAGTTAACTGAATTTTTTTTATGGATCATACCAATACACCCTTTGTCCATTTTTATTTTATTCAATATATTAAAACTGGCTACGTTACTTTTGTTAGAACCCATACTTTTGTGTGTTGGCTCAATTACGAAATTCGGGATCACTGTTACAAATTTTGGAAAAAATTTTGAACTTAGGAGTAGTTTTGAAAAGTTTAAGAACTCAAGTGGGGACATTTTAAGGATAATTATGTGCACTTATGTATATTAGAATTTAATTACGAAATTGTAGGGCAAGTGTAATTCTTTTACCAAGAATTAGAGGAGATTCTATAATCAAGTTAATTTGCTAATTTTGGATTTGTCCAAATGTTATGTGGGACCAAGTTATTTTTACATTTCCCCCTCTTTAATTTATATATATACATACATATAGGTATAAACCAAGGGAACAAGACATTTCAAGAGACTTAGAAAAAAAAAAGATGAAAATGAACAGTAGCATCGGGTTGCTACAGTGCCTTCTCCAAAATTTCATTTTTTTACAATAGTCTTGCTATTGTGATGCTTCAAGCCTAGTATATTGGTCCCCCTAAGCATCGTAGAAACATTGGTTTGTCGAGAAAACGCGTGGTAATTCGGTATTGGCGATTTGAACTTCTTGAAGGAGTTTAAAGGTATGTTAACCCTAACCTTGTTTTGGCTAAATTAATTCTTGGAGTATATAGAAGTGATTGAGTATGCTAATTATGTATGTAAATTGTGGGTTGTCCAGATTTTTTAGTTTAATAAGAAAATGAAAGGTGGCGCTTTGACATTGAAAGGTTTCGGTTGACGTTTAAATAATGTAAATTGATTTAAGAAGTAGGAAGAAGTGTTTGGGTGTATTAAGTATGTATATTATAAGTATGTTCTCCCTAATTTTCAGTTTTAGTGAGAAGAGAAGTTTTTTAGCGAAATTTTATAGAATTTTTAGAATAAACTTAGAATTTAAGGTCATAAAGGGTTAATCTAATCACGAGCGCTATTGTGATTTTTGGTAGACGTCGAGCATACGGAGGAGTAACTTGGATTGGTTTGGGGTTGGAGATAGTTAGGCAAAGAATGAAAGGTATGTAAAGCATTTGTTTTATGGCATGACTTATATTCGTTCCTCGGCGTTCTTACAAAAGTTTGGCAAGTATTTTGATCCTGAAAAATTTTGAGGGGAAAGATCCCAAAAGTAAAAGAATTTGCCTGGCCATCTGCAGAGGTTTAT
>DF361701.1:0-10725 GCA_000787875.1 Solanum virginianum
CGATGCACCCCTGTTGTTTTTGGTACCTATTTTAATTTTTTCAGTTCAAGACTTTTAAGTCTTGTGCCCAAGGGTTCGCACATTTGAGATTACTATACTTAACCTTATTTCACTCTCATATCATCCTAAACACTCTTCAATACTCACTTAAACACTTAGATCATATTTCACTCTCAATTCAAGTTGCAAACTCAAGACCAATCTTAAGGATTTCATCAAGGATCTCATTCAAGCTTCAAATCTCTATTTCCAATCTTCTTCAAGGGTTCTCCAAAGTCAAGGAATGTGGTGTTGAATCATTGGATCCTTTCACCTATGGTGCCTAAGCTTCCTTTTTACTAATATTGCATGATTTAAAGTTGATTTTACATGTGGGTCTTATATATTGAGAAATTTACTGCATAGTGATTTTAGTTCATGAAAGTATGGTTGTTATAGCATATCATGAGCTATAAATCTTGGATCTAATGTTGGATTTGATAAGGGGTTTTAATATGAATGTCTTGGGGGTGTTACAAGATATAGATTGATGGTTTTACTACAAATTTTCTTATATGATTTCATCTCTAAATTGTCATGGTCTTTTACCCCCATTACACACCCCCAAGGTGTTTGACAAAATGCCCGGCTAGAGTTTCTTGAGAAATCAAAGGTCCAAAGCATGAGATATAATATGAATGACGATATGATGATGAAATAAGCTTAAGTATATGATAAATCTTATATAAAGTATTGCATTAGACCATATGATGAATCCTATATAAAGTATTACAGCACGACCATGCCCAATCCGGGAGTCTAAGCACCCAAATAACCTAGTGAAGGGTTTGTACTTCTCCACCTTGGTGATGGAGCGGCATTATCACCAACCTAGATGAGAGTTAGTACTCATCCACCTAGTGATGGGGCGGCATCATCACTAACCTAGATAGGGAGTTAGTACTCATCAACCTAGTGAAGGGTTTGTACTTCTCCACCTTGGTGATGGAGCGGCATTATCACCAACCTAGATGAGAGTTAGTACTCATCCACCTAGTGATGGGGCGGCATCATCACTAACCTAGATAGGGAGTTAGTACTCATCAACCTAGTGAAGGGTTTGTACTTCTCCACCTTGGTGATGGGGCGACATTATCACCAAACTAGATGAGGGTTAGTACTCATCCACCTAAGTGATGGAGTGGCACTATCACCAACCTAGATGAGGGTTAGTACTCATCCACCTAAGCGATGGGGTAGCAACATCACTAACCTACAATGGGGTTCGTACTTTGGAAATTTAGTTTGATCTCTTCTACACATATAATATCTTATATGAGCATGAGTTATATAAGCATGTTTTACTTATGCATTCAACATATATGCTGTTTTTCTATACTATGCTTATTGTCTATTGTATACATTTTGATTATGAAGTCTATCTATTGTTGCATTGCATCTCACATACTTAGTGAATTTAAATGTACTAACATATACTCTATGCCCACATGATGTTACCATGTAGGAACCTGAGCTCTTATTGATTCTTCTTGTGGCTAGACGAATTATTCAAGTTAGCCTTTGGTGAGTCCTCCATTCTGGCGAGAATGACTATTCTTTTATACTATGTTCCAAGACTATCTTTCCTTTTCGTATGTACTAACTATGAGGGTGAGCCCGGTTGCTTGTCTTGGCCCCCACTCTTATCTGTGTAATAGAGGTGTTGTTGGACACATTATGTATTATGCTTGAGCTTTGACTCACTTATGATATTCAAGCTATTTAAGTATGAATCTCTCTCTCCTTTATAAATAGGTGGCAGCCGCTTGAGCTTTGACTCACTTATGATATTCAAGCTATTTAAGTATAAATCTCTCTCTCTCCCATAGTCCCAATTCCCCTTGTTTATGTTTCTTACGTTGTTTTACATTGCTTCTGCGACCAAGGATATGTAATAATATGCTATAAGGCTTGTTTGGGATCCCTTCGGGTTCCCCATTCGCCAGTCACATCTAGGCCCAAGGCTTGGATCATGACAAAGATGATATCAGAGCACTAGGTTGATAGATCCTTGGAGTCCAACACACTACATCAATTAGAGTCTTATTTATGGTTGTCTTGTGCACCACAACTATGAGTAGGAAGCCATGAGACGTTTTAGGAAATGTTTCCCTTCATCATGGTCTATGTCATGCTTTAGAAGCGAGATAGGGATATCCCCAAGTGCCCTTTGGAAGCGTAGAAACGAAGACAACCTAAGCGATGACGTGATGAAAAAGAGAAACAGAGCTTTCCCCTCTAACGAATATTATTTGCTCTTTTAGTTGATCATACCGCTACAAGGAGAAAGACGAAGGAAGGTAAGTAGAAGGTTTTGATTTTGATGGATCCAAGTTTCACTATTTCTTCTCTATTCTTTTAGTTAATGGTAGGGATTTCTTATGTAACCAAGTGGTTGTGTGGATCTTTAATGTCTATTCTCTTGGTTGGGTATATTGTTGCTAGAAAGTTCATAGGTATTGATCCAGGTTTGTATTGCATTAGGTCTTGCTTTGTGGCTTGTTGGAGTCGACATGGTGGAATCTGATGTCACTACTAGGAATGGAACAATTGCATGCATGTTGTGTCTCCATGGATGGTAGAACCCATAGAGGTAGAACTCGACTCCCTAATGAATCTCGTCTTTGAGTGAGGGGGAGGTTGATAAATAGTAGCAAGGGAGATAGGTCCATTTCATGACCTAAGGTACAATTGGAATCTAAGAGGTTGCATTTGTCATCTTATGAGAATATGGAGGTGTTGAACCTAAGTTGCTTTGTATATAGAATTGTTATTGGTGGTAAATGAGGCATTGAATGTCCCTTTCCGATATTTTGAAGTTTGAGGTAGTGTCCTTTGGTTTGACTAGTGCACCAATTATGCCTACAAATCTCATGAGTAAGATCTCTAGTCCCCACCCTAATAGCTTTATGGTGGTTTTGGTGATGACAATATGATTCGTTCCCTAAGGAGCTAGTGCATGTGAGTCATTTGAGAGTAGTACTACAAGTTTAAGGAAGAAGGTTGGGTGCTAGTACGAGAGATGAGAATTTTGGTGGTAAGAGGTTGCCTTCCTAGGTTGTGTGGTGCCGAGTGATGGTATTAAGGTGGACCTTAGTAAGACAAAGGTGATTAGAGATTAGCCTAGACCTTGAACTTCATCAGATATTAGGAACCTCTTGGGTTTAGTGGACTATTACCAGAGATCGTGAGTAGGTTCTCCTCTATTGTTACTCCTATGACTTAGTCGACCCTAAGCAAGGCCATGTTGTCACCGACGTTTTGAGTAGGCTGATTTGATAGGTCCAAGAGTTGCTATGTCTTGTGTTATTCCTTGGTGCTAGTAGGAGTCATGTGGATGAGGGTTGATCATTAATCCCTTCCAATCAAGGAGACCCAAAATTATTTTCAAGAAAACCTACATAAATTTTACTAATTTAAATTAGAGATTTGAATATTATGATTCCTAAAAATCTATTGATGCATGGATAGTGTTTATTTGATAATTTTAATATGATTTAAACCATTATATGAGAATTTACTTTGGGTCTATGAAGTTATAAGTATGCATGTTCCCCTGTTGAAATCATTTATGCAGGAGAGATTACACTATGGATTTAAATATAAAATTAATTATGTTTTCACTTCAACTTCATATTATAAATGTTGATTTTAAATGGAGTCTTAATTACCCATGTCATTTTCTCATTGTTCATAGCATATGCATTCATGTACACTGATTATTTTTAAAAAAAATTATGTTATAAGTATGCCCAATTTCATTTTATGGTATGATTTTGATAAAAGGTTGGGTAAATATTGTGATCACATATATGCCTTTGATTTTGGCTCTTTAAGAATTTTGGGTGCTTGCACCATTTTGTATATGAATGGGCTTATGACTATGAAATTATGATTTTGGCATTTAAACCTAAGTATTAATTATTATAAATGGTGTTTGGCTTTTAAGCCTAATTGTGCATTAAAATGATTTGGAGAATATGACTATTGCCTCTTTAAATGTATGTACATGCATATTATAAGTATTCTTGTGGAATGACGGCTTAGCTTAATGGGTTGGAGGTTTTGGGGTAGTTGGACTACTTGCATAACATGCTTTTAATGAGTGTAGAACCTGTAAGGTTGTAATATGATGGTTAAGGATAGTTGATCTATTTGGTCAACTACAATGGGTTAGTCACTTCTCTAAGGTTGATTTGGGGTTCGGGCTTTGTTCTCAAGTGTGGGGGAGGGAAGGTGATATCCCTAAGTGCCCTTTTTAGCTAGGAATGATCATTTTGAATATTGGTGGAGTTGTTTGGTTGGCTTATACACCGGTTGTGTCTATTGGGGCTCATGAATAGGGTCTTAGAACCCTACCTTGGTATGTTTGTGGTAGTCTCTAGTAATGAAGTATTGATTTGTTTAGAGCTTGTGAATCATTTGGAGGTAGTACTGGATGAGATGTTGTTTGCTAATTATGATAGTTGTGAGTTGGTGGTAACAAGAAAGTGGTTAGAACTCCTTAAGGATTATGATATGAGTGTGCATTAAGTTCCCCGTTGAGGCTAGTGATGTCGCTGACTCTCGAAGTAGGGTGACTATGGGTAGACTAGCATTGTGGTAATGGTGATAAGGAGGTGACTAGTATGGTCCCTCGGTTGGCTAGATTGAAAGTTAGGTTGAGGGTAGTTGAGAATGGTAGTGTAGTGTTTTTGGTGGTTCCAAATCTTTTTTGGTTGACGATATCTAGTTTAAGCAAGGCCTTGATTCCGCCTTAGAGTTTAATGATAGAATGGAGGTTATCTCTTAAGGGGGAGATGGTGGTATATGGTACCAAATAGGTTAGATGTGTTTAAGGTTGGCAATCGAGTTAAGGTTTGTGGGCCCTTATAGGGTTTGGAGGAGAAATTGGAGAGGTTGCATAAGGGTTGGAACTATCTAGGCTCATGAGTATAGTAAGCCCTTATATTAGGCATTGTATGTCCCCGGTTGGATGGTTTGAAGTGCGAGAAACGACCTTATTGGGTCAAGCCGAAAGTTTTACTCATGAGGAGCGAGGTTTGTTTCGGTAAGGAGAGAGTCGATTTTATGGTTTGTGAGTCCTTATAGAGTGTAGAGGGAGGTTGGTAAAGATTGCTTAAAGTTTGGGGATTTCCTCTGGGTGTAGATATGGCTCCCCCCTCCATCTAGTGATGGGGCAGTATCATCACTAACCTAGATGGGGGATTTCCTCTGGGTGTAGATATGGCTCGTCCGGTTCTTTATGCTTCTATGTTGAGGGAAGGCGTAGGTGACTCTAGTGTTATAGAGCTCTTTGAGGTTATGGGTGTTATGGAGGGTAAGTTTCCTTAAAAGAAGGTCCCGATGGGGGTGTTGGATGGATGAGTGTAGAAGTTGATTGATAATGATGTAGTGTTCGTCAAAGCCCTTAGGAAGAGTTGTTTATTCATATGTGTTTCCCAGCAGGCCGGCGCGGACATGGAGAAGCGATATCCATATCTCTTTCACTCTATCCAAGCCTATGATGACATGCCAAGTCCTTTCTATGATTCCAAGTCCTATGTTTTAGTCCCGACGTCATTCGTGCGCATTCATGTTTAAGTTGGCAAGTTATGATGATTTTACACTTATGTTGAGTTTTTGAAAATGGTGTTTTGAATGTAATGTTGCATTCTTGTTGGGGCAGATTTGGTGATGATCACTTTTGTCTTGTACATCCCTTTTACATTCGGGGACGAATGTTTCCAAGGAGGAGATATTGTAACGACCCCAAAAAGTGCCCAAAAATATGCCTCAAAAGTACCCAAAATTGTGATTTCCATATATCTAAAAAACCATTCTTTATTTCAAAAATCTGACTTCATATTCTTGTTCAGGGGGTCAAATTGAGTGGGAAATGGGTCTAATCCGAATTTTAGAGCAACTATATCAAAATCAAAAAATCATAAAAAATGCGATTTAGGAGGGTCAACTTTGAAGAGGAATATCTCTTAGCACACAAAGAATTTGGTGGCCCATGATCTATCAAATTAAATCCCTTTGAATTAGATTTCCAACGCACTTGGTTTCACCTCATTCTGAGTTCGAACAAAGAATTTATGCCCATTTTAATAGAACTCATTTATGCAGAAAATGCAGATTCCAGAGGGGGGTATCGCGTTGCCTCCACGACGTGCCCCTATTGTTTTTGGTGCCTGTTTTAATTTGTTCAATCCAAAACTTATAAATCTTGAACCTTAAGGGTTCCCACACTTGAAAATACATATACTTAGCCTTATTTCACCCTCATATCATCCTAAACATTCCCCAATACTCACTCAAACACTTAGATTCATATTTCACCCTAAATTCAAGTCCCAAACTCAAGACTAATCTTAAGGATTTCATCAAGGATATCATTCAAGCTTCAAGCCTCCATTCTCAATCTTCTTAAGGGTTCTCCAAAGTCAAAGTATGTGGTGTTGAACCATTAGGTCCTTTCACCCATGGTGCCTAAGCTTTTTTTTACTAATATTGCATGATTTAAAGTTGATTTTACATGTGGGTCTTGTATATTGAGAAATTTACTGCACTGTGATTTTAGTTATGAAAGTATGGCTGTTTTAGCATGTTTTGGCTTCTAAATCTTGGATCTAATATTGGACTTGATGAGGGGTTTTGATATGAATGTCTTGGGGGTGTTGCAAGGTGTTGATGATGGTTTTATTATAGATTTTCTTGCATGATTTCATCTCTAAATTTCATGGTCTTTTACCCCGATTACATATCCCCCAAGTGTTTAATAAAATGTCCGACTAGGGTTCCTTGTGGAATTGAAGGTGCAAAGTATGAGATATGATATGATTGACTATATGATGATGAAATGAGCTTATATATATGATATCTTATATAAAGTGTTGTATTAGACCTTATGATGAATCCTATATAAAGTGTATAAAATGATCATGCCCAATCTGGGAGCTCTAAGCACCCGGATAACCAACTGAAAGGTATGTACTTCTCCACCTTGGTGATAGGGCAGCATTATCACCAACCAAGATGAGGGTTAGTACTCAGCCACCTAGTGATGGGGCAGTATCATCACTAACCTAGATGGGGGTTAGTACTCATCAACCTAGTGAAGGGTTTGTACTTCTCCACCTTGGTGATAGGGCGGCATTTTCACCAACCTAGATGAGGGTTAGTACTCATCAACCTAGTGAAGGGTTTGTACTTCTCCACCTTGGTGATAGGGCGGCATTTTCACCAACCTAGATGAGGGTTAGTACTCATCTACCTAGGTGATGGGGCGACATTATCACCAACCTATATGAGGGTTAGTACTCCTCCACCTAAGTGATGGGGTGGCAACATCACTAACCTACCAAGGGATTAGTACTTTGGAAATTTAGTTTGGTCTTTTACACATATGATTCCTATATGAGCATGAGTTATCTAAGCATGTTTTACTTGTGCATTCAACATACATGCCATTTTTCTATACTATGCCTATTGTCTATTGTATGCATTTTGATTGTGAAGCCTATCTATTGTTGAATTATATCCCACATACTTAGTATATTCAAACATACTAACGCATACTCTATGCCTACACGATGTTACCATGTAGGAACTGGTGTACCGCTGGATTATCCTCCTCCATGTGTCTAGTACAACTTCTATCAAGCTTGTTGGTTAGTCCTCCATTCTGAGGACATTACTTATGGTCTATTGCTATGAATTAAGACTATCTCTCTTTGACTTATGTATTGACTATGAGGGTGAGCCCGGTTGCTTTGTCTTAGCCCCCGCTCTTATTATGTAGTAGAGGTGTTGTTTGACATGTTATGTACCTATGCTATGAGCTTGACTCTATTGACTCTTGATGTTATGATATGGAAGTTTATCCTTAGTCCTAATTTCCCCTTGTCTCCCATGTAAAGCATAAAACCGGTTGTGCCTTGGAACACCATCTTGTTGGCCAACTCTCCCCCGTGGGACTACATTAGCGCCTTGTGGACAAACCTCCTTGCTCTTGTTGCAGTTTTGAGGGTAATCTATCTCCTTATGCCCCATCTCCCCACAACTATAACAAGCACCGGTATTCCTCAAACATGGGCCACCATGACCCTTACCACACTTTGGAAACACATCAATAGGAGCCACACCCCTTACACCTTGGGCCCTTGGAAGATCATTTGCAACCCTCTTATCGAATGCATGAGTAGGCCTTTGGTCTTGATGGAACCAGCCACTCCTTTGGAACTTACCCTCAAAATGGGCCCTTTTAGACTCATGCCCCCTTTTCTTTCTCAATTTCTCCTCTTTCATTTATTCGGCAAAGGTCATTAAACGTGACAAGTCCATGTCACTAATCAACATGGCAGATCGGCATTCCTCACTAACCAAGTTGGAGACACCCATAACAAATTTGTTCATTCTCGACCTCGAGTAGGCAATCAAGTGAGGAGCAAACTTTGAAGTCCAAGACTTTTAATTCTTGGGCGTTAAGTGTTCCTACACTTGAAAATACATATACTTAGCCTTATTTCACCCTCATATCATCCTAAACATTCCCCAATACTCACTCAAACACTTAGATTCATATTTCACCCTAAATTCAAGTCCCAAACTCAAGACTAAATCCCTAAGTTCAAGGTGGAAGAACTGATTAAGGAAGGTCACCTTGATCTCCTCCCAAAACACCACATAACCAACTTCCTTCTCTTCCTTCCATTGGTTGTACCATATTTGTGCTTTGATTTGGTAGGCCGCCAACTCCACCTTATCCTCTAGCCTCACACTCATGATGGACAAAATTTTGTAGACCTCGTCAATAAACTATTAGGGGTCCTCACTCACCTTTGACCCATGAAATTGCAAGGGATTCATTCTCATGAAGGCTCTTACCCGAGAGGCCGGTATAGGAGCATGAGGGGCTTGGGCCACTTGATTGGTTGGATTATCCACCACTTGTACAAGCAAGGTGAGAGCATCCCTAAGATCTCGATTGGATGGTTTCTCCTCAGGTGTGCGGGCTCGTCTTCCCCTCGTATTAGGCATGATCTAGATAAAGAACAATCATTAGGGGGAAAGATATGAAGAAGGGAAACATTTCTTAAAACGTCTCATAACCTCCTACTCATAGGTATGGTGCACAACATAACCATGAATAAGGCTCTACTCAACGCGATGTGTTGGACTCCGAGGATCTAACAACCTAGTGCTCTGATACCACCTTTGTCACGACCCAAGCCTAGAGCCTTGACATAACTGGTAAATGAAAAACCAAAAGGAATCCCCAAGCAAGCCTCATAACATATCATTACACATCCTTGGTCGTGGAAGCAATTAGAATGACAATAAGAGATAAATGTAAACAAGGGGAAATTAGGACTAAGGATAAACTCCCATATCATAACATCAAGAGTCAATAGAGTCAAGCTCATAGCGTAGGTACATAATATGTCCAATAACACCTCTAATACATAATAAGAGCGGGGCCAAGACAAAGCAACAGGGTTTACCCTCATAGTCAATACATAAGCAAAAGAGAGAGAGTTTTAATTCATAGCAGTAGACCATAAGTAATATCCTCGGAATGGAGGACTCACCAACAAGGTTGATAGAAGTTCTACTAGAAACATGGAGGAGGATAATCCAGCGGTACACCAGTTCCTATATGGTGACATCATGTAGGCATAGAGTATGCATTAGTACATTTGAATGTACTAAGTATGTAGAATGCAATGCAACAAACGATGGGCAACATAGTCAAAATGCATAATCAAAAGCAATGAATAGCATAGTAACAATATGACATGTATGAATGATGTTTGAAGTAAAACCATGCTTATATAGATCATAATATGAGTGTGAGGAGTGACCATTGTAGTGTAATTCAAGGCCTACCACCCCCTTGGATCAGCGCATTAGGTACGAACCCCTTCGTGAGGTTGATGGAGTACAAATCCCCCACCGAGGTTGATGGAGTACAAACACCATCAAGGTTGACGGGTACCAACCTTAAACAAGGTTACCCAGGTCTACCACCCCCCTCGAGCTAGATGACCAAGGTACCAACCCCTCGATAGGTTACCCGAGCCTACAACCCCCCCTGAGCTAGGCTTGGTCATCCCTAACACTATATAGAGATAACATATATATGTATATATATATATATATATATATATATATATATACGTATATACACTCCTTTCATCATCATACACATTCATTCCTTTTTCATCATCATTTCATTATCATATAGTCATTCATCTCATAAGACATACGTTGGACCTTTAATTCCTCAAGAATCCATAACCGGACATTTTATCAAACACTTAGAGGGTTTATAATGCTAGTGTAAAATCATGCAATTCAAGAGTGAAATCATGCTAGAAAAATCAATGTAAATCCATCAATAGATACTTGGTAACACCTTTCAAATAATATACATCATGACCCTTCATCAATTCTCACCATAGACCTTAGATTCATAGCTCAAAATATAGTCAAACAGTCACAATTTCCTAAACCCAACATACTGTGCAATGATTTTCATAATAAATATGACCCATGAGTAAATCAACTTTAGATCATGTAACTTTTAAGAAAAGGAAACTTGGGCATCGTGGGTGAAAGGAAACCATGAAAGAAACCCACATACCTTAGCTTTGGAGATGAACTTGATAAAGATTGGAGATAGAGACTTGAAGCTTGATT
>DF361701.1:22035-40369 GCA_000787875.1 Solanum virginianum
GATATGATGTGAATTTTAGATTGATTGAAGGAGGTCATGCAGATCACTTGAGGTGACAAATTGATATGTTCAATACGAGTACTATGAATAGTAACCTTAATCCCAATTTATATTTTAAAAGTTTCATAATTATTAAATGATTTAAAAGTGAATTATTATCTAATGATTTGAATTTGCATATGGTACAAGTCCTTTACTTGATTTGATACTGAAATAGCTATTTGAGATGATCTTACGTTTACAGGACAAGTATATTGATAATTGAGATTATTACCATTATTTAAATGATTTTTGGGCATTCACTTAAAATATAAGTACTTTTACATGTGTCTTTATTAAGTTGACATGATATGATTACAAGATTTATATGTCTTGTACTACTTTGAAAAAGCTTATATGATTTATAAAGAAAAGTTTTCAATGGGAGTAGACCTTGATGAATCCCCTAGCTAACGGTGGGTTTGTTAGACCTAGTATACCTTGTATTTATCGATTACAGATAGAGCCCTCGCTAGTGGGAAGGTAGAACTAGCATACCGTTACCGATATCCCTGGAGTAGGGATTTACCAATCTGAAAGCTACAGTTATTGTCTATTCTTTTAAGAAGATAGACATACCGATTACCGAATATATGATTCATCCTTGAAAACCTCCCGAATATGTATATGATCTGATATGAAAGTGTTTTACTAAGTTTGATGTGAAAGTATTTTATTGAATTTGATATGAAAGTATTTTACTGAGTTTGATATGAAAGTTTTTACTGAGTTTGATATAAAAATGTTTTATTGAGTTTACTTGCAAATGGTTAAGTTGATTTGCTTTTATGAGATAGCAAATTTGATTATGGCTATTGATTTTTAAAAGATCATTCATTACATGATTTTAATTATTATACTAGCATATTTTCTGACTTGTCTCTCATTAAAACAGTTGTGGTTATTATTATTACTCACTGAGCTAGCTTCTCACTCCTTGCTATATTTTTTTTCCAGAGAATACAGGTGATATTGATATGAATTTCATTAGCTAGAGCTAACAAGTAAATTACATGATGAGCCCCACATTTGTTCGCGTGGGAAATGAGTTTATTGTTATGGACCTTTATTAAATTATTAGAGTCGCTCCATAGTCATCTCCTTTACAAGAGTCATAATAAGTATTCATCCATGTTATAGTCATGAGATTAGTTTTTTATACTTCTTTTCATATTTAGAGATGGATTGATATTATTATATAATAATTAGATTGTTGATGGATGTTGCGGTTAAATCTAGAGATGTTATTAGTGGTGTTGTTAATACTTGAGATAGGAAAAATATTTGGATAGGCCCAAAAACAAAGGAAACTCTTCCCAATTTTCTGTAAATTTCTAGTAAGGCTTGCTTTGGGGATTCCCTCCCTTAGCATCAGTCATGATCCTAAATTGGATCGTGACAAAGTTGGTATCAGAGTCTAGATTATTCCTATGACTATGGAGCACATGTTAGTAGTAGAATCTCAATTATGGTTATTTTGTCGGCAATTTCTATAATCGTGATTCTGCGAGAATGTGATAGGATATGTCTTGTCTTTCTTTGTAATTCCTCTATATGTGTGTGACGATTAGGACTTAATAGTTGAATCTAATTTGATCACCTTGTAAATAGATGGTTAAAACTCGATAAGGTGATTGGAAGGAATATACCAGAGGTTCGATAGGGCATTAAATGTCTCCTTTTTCAACTACTTATCTCTAAGAATCAACTGATTGGAAAGCGATGGGTTCATTGTTCTATTATGAGAGAGTTGTACTCCTAAAAGACCTATAGTACTGCCCAATTATGGAAGTAGAACTTGTCAAAAATACAAGGGTGCTATATCCTGAGATGTTTACCTCCATACAAAGAGCCTAAAGAACTTGATGGACAAATTGGATATAACCCGACAACCCAATAATACCCAAGTTTATCCCGAGGCACCTCTATGGATTTGGACTATCAAAAATAAAGATGCATTCTTGAGAAGTCTTTAAGGTTGAAACCACTGTAAAAAACTCACATCGGGTATTATAGAGGATCGTTACACATTCTTGGATAAAAATATTGAAGTCTATGAGCCAGAGACATTCCACCTTAAGCTTTATAGAGCCATAAAATGATCAGTCAGATGACATGTCCAGAACATGGTATGACACTGTATTGTTAATAATGTTGACATGATCATCTTCATTTTCTTAAGGCAACTCACTAAGTTATTATGAATTGTTTCCTTCTTGACAGTCGATAGTGTAAGACTTCATAGGGAGTCCGAGAAATTGTTCAAACGATGGATTGGTATCAATGTAGGAACTCCTATTTTCTCAATATGTTGAATACGCACCTATTTGATTTTTTGACAAAGCATATGAGGTTTTTTTTGAAGGGTTGTTAGTCTGTTAAACAACGAAGTAACCTAGAATACAAAGACTTTACCTTCTTTAAATTATTAAATTTTGCTAAAAATATTTAAAGTACGTGAAGTTATTAAAGATCAGTCATAGATTCATGCAAGGTTAAGTCAAAAAAGGGGGGATTAAGAATATGTAACATGATAATTGGATGACCCAACATTCACTCATGAAGGAGAGAACTAGGAAATCTTTCTATTGAAATTTTAGTACAAGTCAAAAAGTTGAAAATTATGAATTATAAAGATATTGGACAACACCTTCACTTGTTACTAGTATCAAGTTTGTTTGTCTTTTTTAAAAAAAAATATTTGGATATATATAGATAGGTTTCCATGTTGGAATTGGGAGAAAGCATAACTAATCAGATTGTACTTAGATGGTTAAATTATTATGCCACTACACATGAATTGGTTATTTTCCTTTTAGAATACACTCAATTGTCTTGAAAAGACAGTTGTTTGGGAAAAAAATTAATGAACCAATTTCTTTTTTATAAATGGGCAATATTTTAACTTTAATTAGAGCACTTTAGGCACCTGTGAAGAAAATGTATGATTCTTATATATGGTTAAACAAATGGTATGCTATCTTATTTATGGTAAGGCATGCAACAGATCATATATCTAGTTGGAAAAGCACAATTAGCAAAGAGAATCAGGTAATATAATCCATATGGATTCTTCACGATTGCAAGAGGTAGATTGTTGATAATGATTGGCACCTGACACCTATACCTCTATATTATATAGCACTTAAAGATCCAGAAGAGCTAAGGATTAGTTGGCAAAAAGGGGGCTTTATGCAACCCAATTGTGCACAATTACTTTGATGAAAAAAGAAAAAATATAATTATATTGACTACTAATAGTTTGAACGAGGTAATGATAAGTAATAAGTATCATTGTCCCTTATAAATGACCTATTTGATTAGTTGTATGGAGCCACATAATGCTCAAATATTAAGGTTTTTGGGGGTTGTTGGTTCTCATTAGCCCAGAGCCGGAGGAAATTATTATGAGTTAGATTTCATAAATCGATAAGTGCATCAAAAGGTTCTTTGTCATGTCTTTCAAACTTACATATGCTTCAGTTGTATTTATGGATTTGATAAATAAGGTTATCGAGACATCTCTTGAATGATTTGTGTCAATATCTGAATGTGCTCGTAACTAGAGTGAACATAAGAATTACCTCAATGCTTAGTTGAAACACTACAAAATATTAGCTTTTCATGTGTGAATTTTAACCAGGCTTAATGACACTACTTTAGTATAATATATTTAGATGATTGTAATATGGTGGATCCTCAGAAGGCAAAGAGTAGTTAAAATAATAATAATAAATTTTAGGCCCACTAATTCTTTGAGAATTCCCATCTTGATAGAACAAAATATTTGTTGGACGATGTCTTTAGAAGGACGGTATAACTAACCAAATTAATTCCCCCCAAACAAAATTAAAATTTTGTGGATGGAGAAATCTTAACTTACAGAAGAACTACTTATTGACCACCATACTAGTGTTACTGCTACTGTTTGGTTCTAAGATATTCATGGTGTTTGGTAATGTTTTGAGGGTGGAATTAGGATATTTCCTCATATATAAAGGTAATGCGATAATATATATACAGACTACAAGAGCCTGGTAGTAATGTTCCAGCAAAGAAATTTGATTCTTAATATGCATCATCAGAGGAAACTACTCGATGACTATAACATTACTATCCAAGGTTATATGAAAAAGGCAATGTTAAGACATGTGCATTGAGAAATAAATCTGTGGACTATGATATATAACTCTCGTGAATAGAGTTTTGACCTAAGATGTGCACTCTCTCGAGGATATAGACATCAAATTAGTCTTAGAAAACTCAGAGACATTATTGACCTATGTTTGGGACAAATCTTTATTAGAAGAACACATCAATGCCACCTAATATGATGATGAGAAATTGTGGTGATACTGAAATAAGGTTCTAATCAATAAAGATGTGAGTATACATCACATGTTGGCAGTTATGTTGTCCTTAGACCAGGTGGTTGATTATATTAATTGAACATCGATGGTGTGAGAGAGGCTATTCTAGAGGAAGCCATAACTCTAGATATGTTGTAGATCTGGAATCCACTAAAACGTATCATACTTGAAGCAATTGTACTGATGGGATCATATGAAGAAAGATATAGTAAACTTTGCTCCTAGTTGGTTGTCCTGTAAACTTGAGTATAAGCATCTTATAGAACTACTACTACAGATTGAGATTCCAAAATAGAAATTGGAAAGAGTTACTATTTATATTATGACCAAACTACCACGAACCTTTGGAGATTTGACCATTTAGGATATTTATAAATTAGCTTACAATCCAGCACACTCCTTATTATTCAAAAGTAGATAAAATGGAGAAACATCTACGGGAATATACATGAATAAAATTATTTGAATCCCTGAGTTTCAATCCTATCATATCCAACATAGTACTACTTTTTCTTAACGGATATGAAAAGCTTTCCAAGAAATATTGGGCATACATACAAATCATAGTACTACATTTTATCTATAATCATATGGAGAATTAAGCGTTCAATACAACTCTTACAGGTATGTTATGATGTTGTATTCTTATTTTTTTTATATAGTTGGAATGATTACTTACCATTAGTGAGATTTGTCTACAACAACTTTCCGTCAAGCTTTTAGAGCACGCTATGCGACACCTTGTATGGCAGGTGATGTCATTTTTTTCACAACATTGTTTGAAGTTAACGAGGCTATTGTATTGAGATTTGAGACTAGGCTACAAAAAGCTATGGAAAGGGTCCAATTAATCAGACCAAAGCTTCTCACAATTGAACTAGATGAAAGCTTTATATATAAGAGGAAAAGGGATCTAAAGCATATAGTTGGATACCGGCTCTTCCCAAGAGTCCCTTATGAAAGCGTGAAGAGAAAAAAAAGAGAAGGCAAGTTGAACTCGAGATTTGTAAGACCATATAAGATTTGGCAATCGAGCATGAGTAGTATCGGCACTTCCTTTTGAGAGTCATTTCAATCATTTAGTGTTCTATGTCTCCTGAGAAAATCAATCTCGTTTTGTGTGCTTGAAGTACAAACCATACAACTACATGAAAACTTGATGCAAGAGAGGAGCTATTGTTAACAAACAAACAAGGAAGTTATAATCAAAATAAGTTGTATGCCTATAACTTTTATGGAAAAAAATCATACAATTGGAACTTGAGAGTCGGAGAAGGATATGTATGTCATGTAACCCCATTTGTTTCAGACTGAAGGTCCATGTTTAAATTCGGGGACCAAATTTCTTAAGATGGGGAGAATGTAATATCTCATATTAGAAAAAGGGGGCATTTAAGTAGATCCCCCCCTCCCAAAAAAAGAAATAAAGAATTTCAAAAAAAAGTAGAAAAAGAGAAATTTTGGGCTAAAGCCCATATCAAAAGCTGCAAGCAACAAGTTCAGAAAGGAAATCAAGGAGGGTGCATACAGCAACCCTCCAGCGAAAAGAAAGAAAACAAAATTGTCTCCTTAAGAGCAAATCAAACGAAGGCAAACCCACAAAAAAAAAAACTAGACGGAGAAGAAGAAGTGGAATCACTACAATTGTAAATATGAATTTTTAAAGTACTTGCTTTCATTGACATAGATATATATGTATTATCATGGGCTAGGTTAAGTAATATTGATAATTTGAAATTGAATTTCTATTGATTTAGATATGAGAAAATTCATAGATAAGAGCAGATTTTTATACCATTATAGTCAAGAAACTATTGGTTCTCTAGTAAGAGACACGTTGTGATGTTGGAATTTTAGGTTGTTAAATGTAGGGGAGAGCCAAAGAAGTTGCTTGAGCAATAACAAGATGAAAATATTTAGAGTTTTAACTTATTGTTGTGAATAAGATAGTTTGACGTATTGAGAGTCAAACCTAAATTCGAGGATTGAGTATTTAAAATAGTTATCAAATTAACTTAAACATAGAAACTAATACGAGATCGATATGATGTGAACTTTAGATTGATCGAAGGAGGTCATGCAGATCACTTGAGGTGACAAATTGATATGTTCAACACGAGTACTGTGAGTAGTAATCTTAACCCCAATTTGTATTTTATAAGTTTCATGATTTATACATGATTTTTAAGTAAATTGTTATCTAATGATTTGAATTTGCATATGGGACAAATTCTTTACTTGATTTGATACTGAAATAGCTATTTAAGATGATCTTACTTTTACAAGATAAGTATATTGATAATTGAGATTATTACCATTTTTGAATGATTTTTGGACATTCACTTGAAATATAAGTACTTTTACATGTGCCTTTATTAATTTGACATGATATGATTACAAGATTGACATGTCTTGTACTACTTTGAAAAAGCCTATATGGTTTATAAAGAAAAAGTTTCAACAGGAGTAGACCTTGATGAATCTCGTAGCTAACGACGGGTTCATTAGACTTGGTGCACCTTGTATTTACCGATTACAGATAGAGCCCTTGCTAATGGGAAGGTAGAACTAGCATATCATTACTGATATCCCTCGAGTAGGGATTTACCGATCTGAAAGTTATAGTTATCGTCTATTCTTTTAAGAAGATAGACATACCAATTACCAATTATCGATTACATGATTCATCATTGGAAACATCCCGAATATGTATATGATTTGATATGAAAGTGTTTTACTGAGTTTGATATGAAAGGATTTTACTGAGTTTGATATGAAAGTGTTTTACTGAGTTTGATATGAAAGTGTTTATTGAGTTTGATATGAAAGTGTTTTACTGAGTTGACTTGCAAATGGTTAAGTTGATTTGCTTTTATGAGACAACAAGATTGATTATGGCTATTGATTTTTGAAAGAGCATTTCTTACATGATTTTAATTATTATACTAGTATATTTTCTTAATTGTCTCTCTTTAAAATAGTTGTGTTTATTATTATTACTCACTGAGCTAGCGTCTCACCACTCGCTATATTTTTTTTGAGAGAATACAGGTGATATTGACACAAATTTCGTTAGCTAGAGCTAACAAGTGGATTCCATGGTGAGTCCCATATTTGTTCGCGTGGGAAATAAGTTTATTGTTATGTCGCTCTATAGTCATCTCCTTTACAAGAGTCATAAGTATTCATCCATGTTGTAATCATGAGATAAGTTTTATACTTCTTTTCATATTTGGAGATTGATTGATATTATTATATAACTATTGGATTGTTGATGGATGTTGTGGTTAAATCTAGAGATGTTATTATTGGTGGTGTTGATATTTGAGATAGGAAAATATTTGGATAGGCCCAAAAACAAAGGAAATTCTGCCCAATTTTTTATAGATTTCTAGTAAGGCTTGCTTTGGGAATTCTCTCCCTTAGCGCCGGTCATGATCCTCAACTGGGTCATGATAATTTATAAGCATAAAAAATCAAATCTTAAACTAATTAGGAAAACTAGGTTCGAGACCATCCACGAGCCAATATATGGCTTGTAAGTCAATCTACTGCTCGTGGATGGGGATTGTAGATTGCCTTTTATGATAACTGACATCTATGTATAAGACTCTTTCTATGACTCGTTGTATGGACTATGAGAGGTGTCTCATTGGACTACGAGTCATACACCTCACTGTCCTGCTAACATTTCTGAAATTCTAAACATTTTTCATGAACAAGTCTACAGGTCAAGGAATCAACAACCGACCCCCTCCTGTTAATCATTGTTCCAATCCAAGAAAATGCTTCAACTCTGGATAAGAACCACGAATCTCCACCTAAGGCTCATTGGTCAAACCAGGCCCATAGGTTGTCTTGTACTTCACCAAAAAGCTTCTAAACTTGGCAATCTTCAAAAAAATCTCCCGAATCCTGTAATCTTATAAAAACACATGAAAACACATCAAATCTATTAACATCTATTAGATAACACACAAAATTCTAAATTTAAAGTATTAAAAGTGTCGTATATTGGCGGCACATCAAACTTATGCACGAGTGTCATGCCCTAAGCTTAGGGCCTAGACATGACACGGCGAATAAAAACCCAAAAAAGATCCCAAACAAGCCTCTTAAGCATGCATTGCACATTCTTGATTTTGCGAAAGCATAAAAATTTAAACACATAACACATAATTTCTAAGGAGAAAGGGAGCTTTAGACTCACGCTATAAGGATGTCATGGGGAAGAGGATTTGCATGAATCACATAGCAAATAACTCGAAGGGATGGATAAGTAGGACACATGCTATAGGGGGCATTTAGGGACTTGGGACTTCCACAACATCCATCCATATACAACAAGCATATAAGGGAAAAAGGGACTAAGGGAAGTCTTCACAATTACATAAAGATAATAGGAGTCAAGCTTAATACATAACCATCCATATCACATAACACCTCTAGTATGAGTATGGGGGCCAAGACATCTTCCGAGATCACCCTCAAATGATAGATATCCACAAGTAAATAAGTCTTAATAAGCATGAAATGAAAGTGGAGGTTGTCCCCAATATGGAGGACTCACCAATAGCAATCTTCGAACTAACTATCTAGCCACTAGGAGAAGGATGAATAGGAGCTCTGGTCCTTACATAGTTAGATCATGCAAGCAAAAAATATACATTAGTACTTGAAATGTACTAAGTATGCGGGGTGTAATGCAATAAGGAACATAAGCCATAATAATCAAGATGCATAATCATAATCTATAGACATAAGCTCAGTATCGCATATATAATCAATGCTTAAGTTACAACATGCATGTGGGAGGAGACCCTAACTGATATATAAGACTAAGCGAGCTACTACTTGGAATCCCGATGTTCACTCCACACCGAATGAAGGAGTGGTCTACTTGCCAAGGTAAACAAGTGTGACCTCACATGGTGAGTAACATGACCTAGTTTGATCCACTAGTAAAGCCCATATAGGGAAATAATATAAACCTATGATGGCACATATTAAAAGACCTAGACTTTATATAAGGACCATTTGGGTTGAGCCCCTACCTTAAGCCTCTTTCGGTACTAAGTCTAGTCCCACGGAATACTTGAAATAATCACAATGTAATCATAACTTGCATAACTTGTAAAAATATAATAACATGACATAAGTAGCTCATCCAAATACATGACCCCTACACGTGGGCTTATACCTTATACTAGAGGTAAAAAAAATATGCCATAAACGTGACCCCTTCAAGTAGGCATTGCATGTCACATGAAGGTGGAGATTGTAGCATACATGACCCCTTCTAGTGAGATTTAGATAGTATCATGCATGACCTCTTCATATAGACATGATTTACTCACAAGAGGGTAGAATATATAGCATAAGGGCTCAACATTTTACTTGCAAATCATAGAAACTTTTTACGAGTTTAATACATGCTTGGAAGCCTATAATTTGTCATAACATTTTTTTCTTGTAATTCATGCAATAGTCATTCATTAACATAGAAATTTTGTCATGTAAATTTAGTCAAACATGGTGGGTATATGCACATGTACTTAGAATCATGCATTTCAAGAGTATAAGACAAGAGAGGAGTAAAGTCAATTCATTTTAAAGTTATTCAAATCAACCCACCAATATTGTAGTAAAACTCTTATCATTTAGAAATCATATTTTAAGAAACATAGTGAAAAATAATTAGTTTGAATCGTTCTTAAATAATCCATTATAATAATATACACCATCTTCAAAAAACATGGACATGGGAACATGAAACTCATCTTATCAAGTAAAATCTAGTTAAGACTTCCTCAATACTCATATAGATTCATAAATTCCACATGATATTTTACTTCATGATAGTGCACAAAAATAAACCATCACAGAATGCATAATTGTAATATAATATGTAAGAGTTCATAAAATACCCATAAAGATCTATAGATCTCATGTAGTTGGAGAAGAAGGATTGTTGGACTTGTGGGAAGGAAGGTTTCCACAATCAAACCCACATACCTTGGTGTAATTTTGGTGGAGGAGATCTAATTTAGAGATGGAGAACCCAAAACCCTTGCTTGCCCTCACATTTGAATGCCTTGAGAGAGCTTGAGAGGGTTTTGAGAGATAGAATATTTTTGGAATGAGGAGGAATGAGGTGAATTAGGGTTGTATATGCTGATAAAGAGCATAATAGGGGCCAAAACGACGTTGCATTGGGCTTAGGGTGAGAGGAAAGAACTAAAATACCCTTTTTAAAACTGGCAGAATAGATTCTACGAAAGCCCATTTATGGACCATAATTCATTCCACGGCCTGTAGAGTGGGTTGTAGAAACTTGCAGCGTGACAATGCTTCACCAAAATGGGCATAACTTTTTGGTCCGAACTCCAAATGAGGTGAAACCAGTTGCATTGGAAAGATAATTCAAAGAGCTTTAATTTGTGGATTGCGCATCATCTAATTCAATGTGTGCTAAGAGATATGATGATTTAAAGTTAACATATACACAAGATCATGCTAAAACTTAGGCGATTGAAATCGTTTGCACTCAACTTGATGAGAGAGGGGCTTGGAATTGTATGAGGGGTCATGGAGGGTTTCGATGAGGATGTTAAGGCAATAGGAAAAGTTATAACTTCCCTTATAAAAATCACTGAGGACCACGAGACCCCATTTATGGGTCGTGATCTATTCTACGGGTCGTAGATAGGGGTTTCACTTGATAGCCTTTCAGAGACCTTTTCTCTTATTCTCATTCCACGACACGGTCTACGACTTGTATAAGACTTTACAGGTCGTCTGATAATTCGTAGATTGAACTTCTGAAAGATCTCAAATTTTACCAAGTGTAACCATGTTCCATGAAACCATATACGAGCCAGAATTCATCTTACGACTCATAAAATCCTCTCGTAAACACTGATAGTTTTCCAAAAATTTCCAAAGCTAATTTTCCTACATCTCTCATACCTCTCATAGGTGGGGTCTTAAAATATCTCCACCTTGGAAATATTCATCCCCGAATGTGCTAAAACAAGCTCTAAGGAATGGATTCATGTACCATATACCAAATGCACCATATACAAAAATGCAAAATATGCACTATTTAAAATTTGTAAACCATGTCTCAAATAGCATTTACAATGCAACATTAAGATCACATAGTCACGCATAAATAAGATGATAATGTCATGCAAGGAGAAGAGGTTCTAAAATAGGAAGGATCGTAGTATCCCGAGCTTGATTAGAATGGAAGAGATAGGCGTATCGCTTTTTCATGTCTGCTTTGACCTCCCTAGTAACACTATTGGCCTGTTGGTTCCCCCAAAAGGCTTTGACAGATGCTACACCTTTATCCCTCAACCTCTTTACTTGTCAATTCAATATTTTCATGGGAACTTCTTCATGTGTCAAGTTCTCCTCTTCAATGTCATCAACTTCCAAAGGCACTATGGATTTTAGGTCACCTATACACACTTCCTCAACATAAACACATAAAATACGGGGTGAACCAACTCCATCTCGTTAGGAAACTTAAGTCCATAAGCTACCTTACTAACAACTTCCAACATTTTGCAAGGATCCAAAATCCTTAAGCTCAATTTACCCTTCTTGTTAAGACGAACAACACCATTCATGGGTGAGACTTTCGATTGCACCTAACCAATATACCTCCTTCAAACCTCTATTCATCGTTTTAGAGTTAGGGGTGGATATAACAGGGTGAATTATGTGCCTTTTTCAAAAATCAAATCCTTCAAGCCATTAGATTCGGCACACCCAACCCGCCTTGGTGCCTAAGGACACCATCTCCTCCTTGAGAGAAAACCTCTATCTTGCCATCCTTCACCTACGTTTTCAACTCTAACAAAGAGGGGGTCAAGGTCCAGCTTAGATTTGACCTCTTCAATCAAAAAAGGGTTGGATCAATCTAGAACCACCATCACTCCATATTTTGGCCTCGTATAACCTAACTCCCAACTAATCCAAACAATGAACTTCCTCTTTCTTGGAATTCACTTTGACTCCCTCACCTTACAACATGCCCAATGATTATAATTTCTTTTAATCATAACCCACATTTATCAAACATCGAAACAACTTTCCTTTTTTCTAGGTTTGCAACATTATCCTCAAAAGCCTCAAATGTTCCTCTTCACTTTAGGAATAGATCAAAATGTCATACACTAACACCACCACAAACATGCCATAGCAGGGTTTAAAGACCGTATTCATGAGACCCATAAATATCACAGTTGCATTAGTTAAGCCGAAGGATATCACCACAAACTCAAAATGCTCATATCTTGTCCGAGAAGCCTTCTTGGCAAAGTCACACTCTCTCACCCTTATTTGGTGGTATCCAGACCAAGATCAATCTTAGAAAAATTACTACCCCCTTGAAGTTGATCAAATAGGTCATCTATTCCTTGCAAGGGATACTTGTCCTTTCTCGTGACCTTTGAGTTGCCAGTAGTAGATGTACATTTTAAATGAGCTATCTTTCTTCCTTACAATCAACACTGGTGCACCCCAAGGTGACTTACTAGGTTTATAAAATTCTTCTTCAATAAATCTTTCAATTAATCCTCTGGCTTCTTTAACTCCATCAGTGCCATATGGTAAGGAGGAATGGCAATGAGTTAAGTATCAGGGAGAAGGTCTATACTAAAATCTATTTTCTTTTCTGAAGAAACACCAGGAAGCTCATCAAGAAGGACATTAGGAAAATGGTTGACCACTGAAATCGACTTAATAGGAGAGACTCTAGACTCAATGCCCCTAACCCTTACAAGATGGTAAATGCAACCCTTAGAAATTAATTTTCAAACCTTAAGACAAAAGATGAATCTACCCTTCACTGCCATATTATGACCTTCTCACTCAAGGATGGGCTCATTAGGAATTTAGAACATAACCTTGCAGGTTTTACAATCAACAGAAACATGATATGCATGTAAACCAATTCATCCCAAGAATGATATCAAAACTGCCAGGTCAAGCTCAACAAAATCATAAGGCAAGACTCTATGAAATATGGGCATGGGATAACCCTTATAGACTCTTCTAGTGATAATGGACTCACCAACGAGGGTAGACAACTCAAAGTGTTCACACAATAATTTGGGGCACACATGAAATCTATTAGCAACAAATGGAGTAATGAAAGAAAAAGTGGCATCTTGATCCAATAAAGCATATAGATCATAATGATAAACCTTTCACATACCGGTGACAACATCGAGGGCCTCATCCGCATCTTGTCTCTCTTGATGATCATATAGTTGATTTCCATATGAACCTTCTCCTCTGGTTTGGGCATCTTATACATGCCCTATTGGAACCACTCGACTATGAAGACACCCTCTCTTAGCTCTTGTAGCAACATAAGGACACTCGGATATTTGGTGCCCTATTTTTTCACAACCAAAACAACCACCCAGCCATCTCCGGCAAATGCCACCATGGTTCTTCCCACACTTTCTACACTTAGGAAAAATAGCACCAACACCCTTGGCACCACCTTGTGCCTTTTAAGTTTCATGAGCACCATGTCCTTGAGGACAATCATCTTTACCCTTCCTTTGAGCATATGGACAATCAATAATCTTGTGGCTCATCTTGCCACCCCAAAAGCATGCACCCGTGTTTCTCAAACATGTGTTGGCACAATTTCTTTTATATTTTGGGCCCCTAGGAGGATTTAGTGCTTCTTTACCATCGAACTTAGTACATGGGAGCCTACCTTCAAATTGAGCCATTTTTCTCCCTTCCTCGGAGGCCATAGGGCAATCTCTCACCTTATGCCGAAATACCGTCACACCTGAAACAACCCTCAGTGCCGACCAAACACTTTTATTAGTGCCTCTTGCCATACCCTTGACAAGTGGCAAAAGGGAGCCTTTCCTTTTTGTACTTAGGCACCGGTAGGCTATAGAAGATGAAGCAACATCAACTCTGGCCCTCTTAGTCTTCCTCTCCCTCCTCTTATCATTCAAAATCTCGAGGGCACCCGCTCACTTGTTGAGTTGAGCGGTTATAACTTTGGCCAATAGCCATAAAACATTGCGAATCTTCGCAGTTGATATGCATTATTAGGAAGTTGGTCCTCAAGCGAGAGATGGTTACCATCTTGTCACCATTCTAAATAACTTGAGACATATTTTGAAATGTAACAGATAGGAATCAGAAATAAACCTTAGAGGATTTAGCTTTACCGCACAACATGGATCGTGAAGAAGTGATTTATTTCCTAAAATGCCTCATAGCCTCTTATTCATAGTTGTGGCACACTTCACAACTATGAAGAAGACTCTACTCAACGCGCTATGTTGGATTTTCAAGGACCATCTACAAACCTAGTACTCTGAAACCATATACGAGTCATAGTCCATCTTATAACTCGTAAAACCCTCTCGTAAACACTGACAATTTTCCAAAAAATTCCAAAGCTCATTTTCCTGCATCTCTCATAACCCTCATAGGTGGGGTCTTACAATGAGTGTACCTTTTAAGCTTATGGAGGCCCAATTATATTTAGTCAGTTGTACTTAGTTCTTGTCTTTATTTATTGCACTCTTGTGCATTTCGTTATTACTTTCCATTCATTACCTTTGTTTGTGTGAAATTCTAACATTTCATATTACTTTTATTTATTTTTTGTCAGTCAACCTTTATTGCTTACTTGGTACTTGTTGTTTTGGTACTCATACTGCAATCCACATTTGATTTTGTGATATAGGTCCAAGAACTAGCTACCAATGTTTACATCGAGCTTGCCATAACCTGGGTGAGCACATGGGGTCCTGGATCATTATCTCTCTCCTTTTCATTTTGTGGCTCGTCTTTTGTTGTTTAAGACAAGTTTGTTTTGTATATATTTTTGGTCCACTTTTGAGACTTGTACATTTTTATCGACAACTTTGTACATGTGATTTTCAAGTTCTGGGAGAGATCTTTATTTCTATATATTTAGTTTGCTTCCGGTTTATCTGTTGTCGTTCTTACTTAACTACTTTCATGTGATTACTATCCTTAACCTCAGTACTTACTGTTTCAAATTATGAGTTGACTTACCTATTGACGAATGATAGTATGTACCATCATGACTCGATAAATAGAGTCATGACAATTCCGAAGTTGAAATCATGTGAGTGGTAATGATGATAGTGTGAGGCTTGTCTTCTTCTCAACACTTTAACAATTGGAAGAAATGTTTCAATATTTAAGGACTTAAAAGTTGTGCTCTCCCATCAATATGATACAAATGCTCTTTCGAAAAGTAAAATTACTTTTTTTATTCACAATTATTTATCACTAGAATTTAACATCGCATAATTGCTGACAAATCTATAACAAAAAATTATCTGTATAAAAAATGAAGAGTAGATCTACGTTGTTTCTTTCTCTCTTTTTCCTTTCAAATATTTACTATCATAGCAATTAACTAACATAATTGACATCCAAAAAAAATAGTCAAAACCTTAAACAAGTTACATTACCTGAAAACTTACAACATTAGAGTCCGATTCATAGCCAAAATTTGATCTTGTTGCTATTAGTTTAATTAAATCTCAGCCAAAAAAAAAATATTGGAACATCGAACCGTTATTTCTACAAAATGCCTTAGAAATTCATGTTAAGCAAATTCTATAACTTAGTAGCTTGTATAACCAAAAAATCATGTTACTTTGTCTACTGCTACTTTAGTGTATAATCATTGATGATTTGTTACCTCTGTCGTGACATAATCATTTGTCTGCAATCATTCTTTTACCCATTATAGCTTTTCCGGTTCATTACACCTTGCTCCATTACTTGTCAAGATAGGTTTGGCGTAGTGACATGGACACATGGTGTCTTATTAAATTTGTGGTTGAAATTTAATTTGGTGTATTTCTACTATTGTGATTAAATATTTATTAATGAAAAGATCAAAAGAAAAGATAGAGATTTGAGCAGAACGTCAGCATAGTGTTCGCTTACCAAGAAAGCAAAAGGCATTCTTTATTTTTTATTTAATTATTTCAATTGATAAATTTAAGAGCGGAGCTATTTTAGAGCCAAACAAATTTGACCAACTAGAATCAAGAACGCATATTAAAATTTTGATTCCGAATCTAGATAAAAAATAATAATTACTTTCTAATATTTGACAGTAAAAAGCATTGCAATAAATTATTTGAGAAATTCACTTATAATTTATTATTTAAAAGATAAAAAAAAACAAGATGATCAATATTTCGATCACTTAGTACCAACATTTACCCCTTGTTTGGATGATTGTTATCCATATCGTTTGATTCTATCGTTAGTTAACATCAAAAAGACTCATTTTGTGTAACAATTGATTTTGGTGTGATTTTGTCGTTACTTTAATATATTCTTATTATTTTTTATTTTATTTATTTATTTAATAATTCTACTTTATCATTTACTCTATCTTTTTTCATGCTATCTACCACATACTCTGCAATTTTTCGTAGATTTATCATTCAAATTATGAATATATAACATTATGCAACGACGGCGAACAATACAATATATTCAAATATTATAGTGATTGAAATAATACAATACAATAAAATACAACACAATATAATACATTGTGAAACAATATATAACAACCTTCCAAACAAAATGTTAAAGAAAAGTAAGCATATATAAATATATATATTGGACAATAAAGCCTTTACAAAATCAATAAATTATAATTACGTTTCATACATAAATAATGTTTCCATCTAGTTATGATAGCATATGTTGTGATTCCAGTAATATTAATTTTTATATATTTTTTTATAATATGAAAAATAATATTTATATTTGAATATATTATTATTTTATAAATGAGTTAGAAAACAAAGTTATAAATAAGATTATAAAGTGTAAAATGAATCGGCACGTAAAATTAAATATAATTTTGTTCCGTACTTTACAAGCAACAACTAATTTTGAGCTCCATTTAAAACATGACAAATAATCTTATGACCTTTCTAAAATCAAATCTTTCTCTGGGTCCTTTCTTGCGCATATGCAAGAAGCTCTTATTTTCCTAATTTAGAGGGTTTTCAGACAAGTTATTTATCAAATTTGAAACTACAAATAAATTTTATATTTTCATAATTAAACATTAATTTTTAAATAAATAAAATTTATTTTAAAAATATGTGAACCATAATTTTTATAGTCAAAGAAATAACTTAAAAGTGAAAAGAAAGGAGTGCCACACAAATATTCTTTAGTCTTTTTCATATGCCTACAAAAAAATCACGCAGTTACTACGCTAAAATTACTTGTATCGTATGAAGTCTTGCGCATATCATATCATTGAAAAAGCAACATAAAATTGTCAAATACTTCATTCATTTTTATTTATTTATTATTTTTTTCGTCTTATTTTATTTAATTTTTTTTATTCGTCTAAAAAAGAATATTATCTTACTCAAATTAAAAATAATTTACCTTTAAAATTTCTCTTTTACGCTTAATGAAATGATTATCAGCCATACAAATATCTAAGAATAATGTTAGACCACAAGTTTTAAAAGTCTTCCTTTTTTTTTTTAAACACCATGTCAAGTCAAAAGGTGCCACATAAAATGAGACAAAGGAAGTAATTATATTAAAAAAAAATTCACTTTTCACTTTTAATATATACTTTTTTTTTCATATTTTACCTTTAACAATAATTACCTATTCTCTAAATTATTATTAAAATCTATAATTATATATCAACTAAAATAAAAATTGCAACAAAATATTGATATTAATTATTAATTTAATAGATATGTAAAATTTAATGAATAAATAACTTATAAAATATAGATGAAGCCCACAAAATAAACAAAGGACAAACAATCATTACTTTATTAGTAAATACGTAATTACTAATAAAAAAATAATAGACAACACAAATAAACATA
>DF361700.1:18426-49537 GCA_000787875.1 Solanum virginianum
TATCTTATCAATATAATAATAATAATAATAATAATAATAATAATAATAATAATAATAATAATAATAATAATAAAGTAAAGAAAGACAAGAATTGTAGTTACGGTACAGTAACCATTGTCATTTTCTACCCATAAATTATATGGTCTTAGCTATCGAATAGTCCGAAATACCTACTAAAATTATTACGAGAGGGATATTTTGAGAAAATAACAGAATCAATTCTTAAAATATCTAACGGGTCCTTACATTATCCACCACTAAAAACCATGTTCGTCCTCAAACATAAATTAAAAGAGAGTACCTGAAGTTTCGAAAAGGTGAGGGTATTTAGCACGCATGTCTGAATTGTAGTTAGTACGCTATCTACTTAATACTATGTCGGACATGGCCAAAAATCCCAAACGACCTTATCTAATTATAATATGCTCTCATATAATATTACTGCTCTTTCAACCATTATATATGACTTCCTTCCATTTGTTTTGTAACTTCCTATCGCAATGCGCTCCTATAACACTCCTCTATTTAAACCATTTTATATGTGTATTACATCTTCATCTATCATAACATTCTCTTAAGAAAAACTCAACTCTATAATCTCATTTGAATTGAGTTCTCAATCTTGGCATTTCATGTTTCAAGCTTCGTTTAGATTACACTGCCCATAGAATATGGGAAAAAAGAGAAAGGAACATTAGAGAGATGACCTTTTTCTGTTTGACAAAAGGTATTGTTGTATTCCTTAGCATTAAGGAATGCTGGCCACCTCAAAAAATTGGTACAGAAACAGACGTTAGAATCTAGATTTTTACGAGGCTCCTAAAGAAATCTAGAAAGTCATCTACTTCCTCTATGCAGTTCACTTTAAACCAAAAATATAAGGAAACTAGGTAATTCCATTTTACATCATCTACGGACTTAAAGATTCGTATTCAGACAAATGGCCCTTCTTGCTGGAATCTCTACTAATACTCAAGTCTGCTGCATATATATGGCCCTGATCTGGATTGTTGAAATTTGTCAGTAGAAACCAAATCAGCCTGTCCAAATTGCTAATAATAGAAGAATCCTGAAACCTCCTGTTTAACACTGGGATCTGGATTAGTTTTTCTCAATTGTGTTTCTCTTTCAAGTGTACATCCGGGGAATAAATTCTTGAATTGTCCAAACGAGAAAAGAGTTCTTTTAATTTCATTAAATGTGCCCCTAAAACTGATCAACAAAGGATGCAAGTCAATTTTCAACAACGTTAAAATTCCAAAATGAAATATTTCATGGCCTTGAGAGAAAACAACAGAAAAACTAATTGAACCTTGAAATCAGATACTGTAGTTGTTTGGTCCTGTAATGCTACCTATTGAGACACATAATGCGTGTGTTAAGATTGTGGTGTATGGAAGATGAATTAAGGAGGTGGATGGCGAAAATGAATTAATGGAAGGGGTAAAGAGTAAGCCAACAAACTTGTTGATGGATTGTAAATTTATTTAGTTGGATTGTGAGGGAATGAATGACCCCAACAGAATGGCCGCATCGAAATAGGTTTTAGAAGATGAGGGGCAGATGTGATATCCACTCATGAAAGAAAATTGGAGACTTTGACGGATAGCTTTATTAGAAGTGGGGGGGGAGGTGGGTGAAGTTTGACTACATTTCGGCTGGGGGAAGTGTGGGTGGAATACTCATTCCTTGAGATGATAGAAAGTTGGAGTCTGTGGAGGTTAACAAGAGGGAGTTCATGTCAGGGGTGCGATTTAGACACATTAGCATATGAAATGAGGTTTTGGGGAAATGTGAAAAGAGACTAACTAACTAGAAGAGTAATGTACTTGTCCTTGGGAGGAAGATTGACTTTAATCAATAGTGTGATGGATGCATTGCCCTTTTACATGATGTTTGTCTTTCCTATGCCTGCCAATGTATGTAAGAGCATTGATGCTCTTAGAAGAAATTTCTAATGGTAAGGTTGTGAAGATAAAAAGAAGTTCCATTTAGTTAAATATCAGGAATGATTGTGTGTAAGAATACAGGATTCTAGGCATCAAAAATCTGAGGAAACAAAATCAGAGCCTAATGATGAAGTGGTTGTAGAAGTTCGTAAACGAAGAAAATATGCTCTGGAAAGAGGTCCTCACAACAAAACATGGTATGGAAGATAAGTGGATAACTAAAATGGTAAGCACTCCATATAAATGCACTGTTTGGAGGGAAATCAGAAATTTATGGCCTATGCTATATCACAGAACTAGGGTTGAAGTGGGAGATGGTTTAAAGACATCCTTCTGGGAGGACAAATGAACTGGGGTAATTCCTATGAAACAATTGCATCATGAATTGTTTATTTTATGCCAACACCAGCAGGCCACTGTGGCTACAATGTGGACTGGACAAGGATGGGATTTGTTCCTAAGGAGGAACCAACTTGACGGGAGATAGACAAAGTGGTAGAATTTCCAGATTCAGTCGGCTCTTTTAACAACCTCACTGAAAAGAAGGACTTGTTGATTTGGAAGAATGACACCAAAGGTCAAAACTCTGTAATTGATAAGGAATTCAACAAGATTGCAGGACAAGAGACACATTGGCCGTGGAAGATAATCTGGAAACCAAAGGCTCCTTACAAAGTTAATTGCTTCATGTGATTGTTGACCAAAGAAGCAGCTTTGACTCAAGAAAATTTAAACAAAAGAGGCTATCACTTGGCCTCTAGATGTACTTTATGTGGAAACCATGCAGAGAAAATTAACCATCTTTTTTTGTATTGTACATGGACAGAACAATTATGAAGAATGTTCATCTACCTAAAAGGCATAAGTTGAGTGAAACAAGAGAGCATTAAAGGAGTTCTAAGCATCTGGAATAGAAATGGCAATGCTTTAGTTAAGGAGAAGAGATAAAAACTTGTCCTGACCCCCATTCCCCCTTCTATCCTGCTCTTCATGACCTCTTCCCATTTGATTAAATGGAACTTCTTTTTTGTCTTCACTGCCTTGCCATAGGAAGTTTCTCCTCAATGCATCAATCCTCTGGATAACATTATCTAGTGCAGGGAATACAAATATCATGTGGGTAGGTATTGCATCAAGCACATTGTTAATCCGTGTTAATCTACCTCCTCTCGACAAATACTGGCTCTTTCGGTTGGTCAGCTTCTACTCACATTTTTCAATTACTCTGCTCCAGATCCCCTTGGACTTGCTCTTTGCACCCAATGGCATGCCTAGGTATATAGTAGGCAAAACACCTACTTTACCTCCCCGGGTTCCAGCTAACCTACCTAGCTCCCCCACTTCATTAATTGGGTAAATGAAGCTCTTTCCCCAATTAATGTGCAGTCCAGAGACAGCCTCAAAGATGGTGAAAATAGCTCTCAGGTACAACATTTACTCCCTTGCTGCCTCACAAAAGATGAGAGTATGCAGATGGGTAATCTCCAAATCGTTTACATTAGCAATGTCCACCTGGAAACCCCTTATCCAGCCCTTCAGTTTTGTTGTATGCATCAGATTATTTAGGCCTTCCATGGCAAGTATGAAGAGAAAAGGTGATAAGGGATCCCCCTGTCTTAGTGCCCTTTGAGATGGGAAGAAACCATAAGGGCTTCTATTGACTAAAACTGAGAACTTGACTGTGCTGACGCAGAAACTCACCCATTTGATCCATTTTGCTCTAAAACCCATCTTCTGTAACATGAGTAGAAGAACTCCCAATTCAAATGGTCATAAGCCTATTGAATGTCAAGCTTACATAAGATTCCTGGGAGTTTGCTTCTCTGTCTGGATTCTACACACTCATTAGCAATCATCATTGCATCCATTATTTGTCTGCCTTTAATGAATGCCACTTATTGTCTGTCAACCAATCTGTGTATCACCTTCTTCACCCTTTCTGCCAGTATTTTGGCAATGATCTTGTATACCCCACCTTCTAGACTGATGGGTGTGAAGTCTGTTAATTCCACTGCTCTTACTTCGTTGGGGACTAATGCTATAAAAGTGGCATTGATGCTTTTCTCAAGAGTTTCTGACGTATGGAAATCTTGCACTGTTTCTACCAAGTCAAATTATATGATTTCCCAGCAATGACTAAAGAAAGCCATAGAGTAACCTTCTGGCCCTGGTGCCTTATCATCAGCACATGCTTTTATGCTTTCTAGAATCTCCTGCTTTTCAAAAGGTGCCTGGAATAGATTATTCTCTTCTTCATGGATAATAGGACAGTTGTGCATCTCCTGGAATGGTCTCCATCTTTCTGGTTCAGAATATAGATCCTCATAAAAGGTCACTATCTCCTTCTGAATCACCTCTTGTTCATTCAGATCTTCCCTCTCACATTCAATTTGCAAATTGTATTCACTCTTCTGTGTGCATTTGCAGTTCTATGAAAAAAGGTTGTATTTCTATCTCTGTGTTTTAGCCATAATGCCCTGGATCTTTGTCTCCAGGCAATTTTCTCTCTTTGCTATGTCTTCAAACTCTATGGTAAGGGCTAGTCTGGAAGAAATCTCTTCTGTCTCCAGTTCTCTTTGTTCCTATAGCTCCTCAAGATCAGCTAGCTGTTTCAAAACATGTTGTTTTTGTATTTCTAGATTCCTTTGAGCAGTTTGGCCCCATTCCTTAAGTTTTTCTTAGAGAGCTTTTAGTTTTGCCACCATCACATACTATGGTCTTCCCCTAAAACTAAAAGAACTCCACCATTCTTTGACCTTGTCAGTGAAGCCCTCAATGTCCAGCCACCAATTTTCAAATTTAAAGTAGGATTTTGTGCTTTCCCAGTCACCACACTACAAAATAATAAGAGAGTGATTTGAAGTCACTCTGTGAAGTGTATTTTGTCTTGTATTTCAGAAGTTTTCTTCCCATTCTTCAGAGAATAAGAACCTGTCCAGTCTGGCTGCTGTTGTGTGACTATCCCCTTTCTTCCATGTGAATTTCCCCCAAAAAAGTTCAGGGTCCACCAGCTCTATGTCCTCTATAAATTCTAAAAAATCTGTCATGCTTTGTTGATTCTACTACAATTCTTCTTTTTCGAGGGACCTCTAGCGTTGAAATCACCACAGAGTACCCAAGGCCCTGAGATCAAGCCCCTGGTAGCCCCTATTTCCCACCAGGCCTCAGCCCTTTCCTCCTTGTTATTTGGAACATAGATACTTTTGCGGTGCCATTTGAAATCTTGAGTCAGTCCAATGAGACAGCAAGAGATAGAATATTTCCCCACTGAACTAACTTCTCCTTCCCACTCCTTTCTGTCCCACATTATGACAATTCCTCCCTAGGTACCACTAGCTTTAGCTGGGCAAAATTCACCCATTTGTTTCCCCAAACTTCCTTCACCATACTAGTTATTTCCCCCTCCACATTAGTTTCCTGGAAGCACACCTCTACTTTCCAGTTGTTCATCATGTTCTTGATCACTAACCTCTTTTTTGCACTGTCCATCCCCCTTATGTTCCATGATATTATGTTCAGCTTCATCCTTGTTCTATGGCCAGTATCCCCCTCTACTTCTAGTACCATAGCTCATGAATTTAGTATCCAGAGCCAGACCCTTCAATTCATTTATTCCTTTCTTCTTAGCACCTATGATTTCACACTTTCCCCCCTTGCTTTCTTGCTTTTTTTTTCAATCTTCATGAATAACTCTTCCGCTTTCTCTTAGTATCCTCTGAAATCAACTCCAAATTCAGAACTCAATCTGATAATTTGTTGTCTAATTCATATGACTGGACTAATTGGATCTTCTTGTGCTCCTATTGGATGCTAAATCCTAAGTGGAACAATGTCCTCGGTGATCTCCATGCAATCTGATGTTGCCTAATGAATTATAGTCATTGATGTCTCCTCCATCTGTGTCGCATCAGGTGCTAAGATTACAATATTCCCCT
Organism: Solanum virginianum; assembly: GCA_000787875.1. Classification (NCBI taxonomy): domain Eukaryota; kingdom Viridiplantae; phylum Streptophyta; class Magnoliopsida; order Solanales; family Solanaceae; genus Solanum; species Solanum virginianum. The sequence goes on from DF361700.1 coordinate 24,311, forward strand.
TTCCGGTCATCTCCTTCTTGCTTTCACAAGGCTGGGAGTTTATTTCCTCCCTCGCCGGCTCGCCCAGCTTGTTTGTTTCTCCTTGGGATTTAAATTGGGTCAAGTTTGCTTGGATTTTGATATTAACTAGGTCTAGTAGTTGAGCCTCCTCCTCTTGAATTTTATTTGCATTCTTTAAAGGGCCTCTTAGCTTTGTTGGGCCACTACTGAATGCTTCTCTCATAAGGCCCACACTAGTCTCAGGTGGGCCTTTTCCTCTCAGATTTTTCTCACGCGCCAAGGCATGTGTCCCCCTATTCAAAAAACTTCCTTCTTTCGAGGTGCCCACATGGTGTAGGGCAAAGTCTTTTGGTTTCTCTATAGGCATAAGGAATAAAGACCCTTTGTCCAGTGGTACATAAACATCTTCCTCTCTCCATTTTCTCCGCATACTGACAGTCGCCGATCACGCCAGATCGGAATTTTGTAGGTGAAACTGACATTGGAGATCTTTAATTCCCTCGGAACCTTTTTCCCATCACCTTTGACCTTTATGCAAGCCCAGTGGAGATGGTTTTTTAGGCTAGTTTCTTCTTCCATCTCAATGTATCCTCCACATTGGGAACCAATTTCTATGAATATTTTCTGAGATCATAAGCACAGGGGGTAATCCCATGGCTCTTATCCACACCCAGTCCCTCTTCAGTTCCGTCGGCCAATAACCAGTGGCGGGAGACCACTAGTCCAGGGAGACTTCCATATTCTTCCAAGCCCATCACCCCAACATGACGTGTTCAGCCGCCTCTTTTGATGGAAGTTCAAACAGAAATAGATTGTCATTCATGGCAGACATTTACGCCTGTTGTGGATTTCCAAGTGTTGCATGCCCATCTTCTAACATCAGTTAAAGGTGGACTCTCTTGCAGTTGGCTCTGGAACCTACCAACTAAACACCTATTTAGGAGATCTGACTTCCCCATCGAAGCACCATTTGTGACTGCAATGTGGGCTTCCTTCGCTTGTATCTCCTCTTCCTCTATAGTCTCTGTTATCCATCTGCTACTACAAATTGCCTCCTTATAGAACATATTTGCTTTTCTCCCCTTGTAACTCTGATGCATTGACAGTGTACTGCGCACATAGATGAAATCAGCTATTTTGTGTGCAATGTTGTTCCACCCCCTTTGTGCGAAGATTCAGGTGTAATAATTAGGGGTGTCAAATGGGCGGGTTGGGCTGAAATTGGGGAGGTTAAAATGGGCTGCATTAAATATCGGGTTGGGTTTTGACCCGCCCAAATTTATTTTGGGCTCAAATGGGTTGGGCTCGAATGGGCTAAATTCGGGTTGGGTCATGACCGGCCAATTTAACTTGCTTAATTTAAGACTAGCATTGAACATACAAAACAAATGATACATTGGGCTAAAGTGGGAATCTTATTGGGCTCAACTCAGAATTATTTTATAATGGGCTAAATTGTATTGGGCTGAAAATTAGCCCAATTCTAAATCATACTGAACCCAACCCATAAAATTATGGGCGAGTTAGGCGGGTTGCTTATGTTTGGGCTTATTTTGCCACCTCTAGTAATGATAATCGATCTATTCTTCCCCCTGGATGGCAATGAAACTGACAGATCTACCGTTTTCATTGTATTTCAGAGTGCCATAAAATTCCTCAAAATGGTCTTTCAAACTCCATCTTTTAATAAGTTCCCCCTAATGTTTGATGCTTCAATGAAAATTGAGACCAACCACTTTAAGACTTTCATGCTGACTTTCACGTTTCTCGTTATACTCCTGCTATATTCCGTCCATTCATACTAAGATTCCTCTCCTGCTATCCTGGTGATCTGGTAAGACTTGAAACCTGCATTGTAGTAAATCTTGTTGTTGACCGAAGCTGTAGTTCTGCCCTTGGTCGCTGGAACAAAATCTAATTCAAAAACTATTCAGATTGCGTGTTGGAAAAGTCTAGTCTCAATATATGTGCTTGGGAGCATTTTCTCTCTCTTCATTACAAAAATCCTAAGTTCCAACTTTTTTTTGCTTTTGGATTTTGTTAACGTGACTAATTTAACCGAAACATACAATCAAATCTTCCCTAAAAGTGTAATATCTCAAAATACATACTCACATAATAACATAGATAAGATACCATATACGAGTTATTACATATTGTAACAAATAATTTTTTTTAACTTTATTTGGAATTTTTGAAACTGGAGTTGAAGACAGAGTAGTGTTTGGTTATAGCTTTTGCAAAAGAAATGTGGTTGATTGAATGTACCTTTCCTAAAAAACAATGAACTATGATTTAAATATGAGATATAGTTTAAATAGGATCGTTTTGATAAAAATTAAAACATTAGCGCAAAATTTGAAAATGGAAAAAATAATGAAATTGAAAAGGTGAAAACACGATTTTGGGTCTTCCTTAAATTTTGAAATACAATTTTCATGGCCAAACGCTAATTTTTAAATAGAGTGAACAATTATCCGAAATAAAAGTTAATAATTCTCATGGCCAAACGGGTCCTAAATTTCTTTTCGTTCTTTTACTATTAAAACCAAAAAATATATAGATTTGTCTCGCACATACCATATGATTGGCATATTCTGAAGGCACTTGATTTAGACTGCATGAGTCTTTACACTTCTTGGCACATTAATTAATCATTATATCCATAATCATCAAAATTGTAAGCCTAGAAACTTATGGGACTTGACATTCTTCCCCCCTTATATGACATTCATCTGCAAATCTCGAATCTAAGTCCTACATATCTATAAAAGAACCTTAAGCCTAGTTCCGTATTCACTTTCCTCTTAAGGTACCAAAATTTGGCTAACTTCCCAAATTTTCAAAAGTTCTGCTAGATTTTCCACAGAAATTGAGCTATAAAAAAATTTCAACCTATGCAATCCCAATGATTTCAAGCTCATATGACTATCCAACAATCATACACTATCAAGGTCACTCATGACACATATTATATAAAATACTTAGAAATTTTGCACATTCTCTTTTCAAAAAGTTGAATATTTACATACCTCCTAGACACAGTAAAATACTGCACAAGAAGTTCACCCACATACATCTCCCAAGGTAACTTCCTAGAGTCCCTTTTCAAGGCCATTAGGGGACCTTTTTCTCATGATATTCGATTATCTGAAACTTCTTTCTCTTTGTGAGAAATATTGGAGAAGGATATTATTGAATTGTTTTCTGGACATTATTACATTGAGACCCAATTTATAGATACGATATTAGACTCCTTTTCCAACTAGGGTGCTATAATACAATCCTTTTCCAAGTAGGATTCTATATACTAGTCCTATTTCTATTCCTATATTAAGTAGGATTGTAGATATTATTCTTCTTCCTTCTCTTTTCTTCCACATTACCTTCTTTCTATGCTACTTTCTACAATTGATAACATAAGATACTTCAGACCATGCATAAGCCACATTTAGAGTTTTGGTTTGATTGGGAAAAAGCAGTAGACTATCTATTAGAAGACTGAACCTAAGTAAGAGACATCTTCTATGGTCTTGCAGGAGGTCAAAAGAACTATTTCAACCGCATATAACAATGTTTACAAAGTCCTAATCTCGTTAACCTAACATTGAGTATCAAAATTCAATTCAAACTCTAAAACAGAAAACAGACTGGGGAAATGCTACCTGGAGTTTCGACTGCAAACTTGTTCTTCTTGTTGAAGGAATCAACGGGGCAGCTTCCACTGTTTCTCCAGGCTAAAAATCTCCAGCGAGAGGAATTGAAGCTGATATTGGCACTGGTGACAATGCAACAGCTACTCTACCACCTGGTCCATACTTCCTAGGTCTACCCCTTCTCTTGTTCGTCTAGTCTGTCACAGTCACCAGTATTTTTGCTACAGTTGATCCACTAAACTCAATTATGTTGCTTTCACTCCTTGGAGCCATTCTGTAGCTTTTAGGAGCTTCATCACCTTTAACTATAACCGTTGAACTATTAACTCCTTCTTTCTCCATTCATATACACAATTATGAATAACCAAAACCCTGGAAACTCCCAATAACTTAAGCCCCCAAAACAGCAAAAAAATTCTTGTTCAAGAACTCAAAACCCCAAAAATTAACAAGCTTTCTGCTTTCACAATTCTTGATACGTACCGATAAATGTGTTGGCACCTGAAAGTGGTGGGTAGCTAGCTCAGACCCTGAGGCACTCACAATGACCAAGTTTAATGACAATAAACCCATAGTTTGAGAGTATTAGTGGCACGGGTTCACAGAAAGAGCTACGCTTGTAAGAAAAGAGAAAAGGGTGCATCTCAAATCTGCAAGTTTGATCCTTTTATTTGCTTCAATGTCTGACGATGATGCTAAATGAAAGTATCAGCATAGCATTCACAGAAAAAGCACAGGATGAGTAAAGTCAATATGCACTACAGATTTGCATAGTTTCATCAATAAACTTGAAAATGAAAACATGGCTTTGAAAGCTTAAAAGAATACTTCTTTCATATATTGACGACATAATCATGAATATTGTGAGCAAGCTCGCTCTAATTAAACTCACATTATCATTTAAAAGATATTTCATCAAAAATCTTGTGGGCATGACTTTCTTGAGAAAGAACTTTAGCAAAGACAAGCCTTAACTCACCTCAAGGTTCTTCCTTTGTAGCAACGCCAACTTCTGTGCTAACCAACAAGAATCAACAACTCAATCAGCTACATAACAATCGGGATTCAGTTTACATCGATACAAGCCCAAAAAAAATAACTATACTCATTTTAATTTAGGATTACCATCTCAAATCCGTTAACTTAATAGATTTCTTTTCACCAGCCGTGGAAATTAAATTTACCCGCCTTAGCTAAGAATCCACAACTTACAATCTGGTGATTTGCCACATCAATATTTGGCTGCCTAGAGTCCCGTTCAAGGCCTTTAGACAACCTTTTTCTCGTGATACTCAATTATAGGAAACTTCTTTCTCTTTTCTTTCACATTTCCTTATTTCCTTGCTATCTTCTACAATGGATAACAGACTACATTTTAGATTGGGGGGAAAAGTTTTATGACATTACCGTGCATAAGTGGCATTTAGAGTTTTAGTTTGATTGGGGGAAAAGAACTAAAAGAACTACTTCAACCGCATGAACCACCGTTTACAGAATCTTAATCTCATTAACCAAGCATTAAGAATCAAAATTTAATCCAAACTCTAAAAGATAAAACAGCCTGGAGGAAGTTCTACCTGGTGTTTTGACCTCAAACTTGTTCTTCTTCTTGAAGGAATCAACAGTTGGGACTTGCACTGTTTTTCCAAGATGAAAAATATCAGCAAGAGGAATTGAAGCTAATATCGGCATCAATGACAATGCAACAGCTACTTTACCATCTGGTCCATACTTCCTAGGTCTTTTCCTCTTCTTCTTCATCTCTTCTGTCACAAGATCCACTGAACTCATAATTATTACTTCCACTCCATAGCTTTTAGGAGGTTCATCTCCTTTAACTTTAAACCCATAGCTATTTATTCCTTTCTCCATCTATATACACAGTAATGAAATAACAGAAACCCTGAAAAGTCCTAAGAACTTGAACCCCCAAAACAGCAAAAAGATTTTTTTTTTTCAAAAACTCAAACCCATAATAAGAAGGGAATAAAAACACAATTTTTTTTCAAATGCTGTATATGTAATCTATAACAACAACATTAATATACCCACTTCCACAAGTAGGGTTTGAAAGGGTGAATTTATGTAGACGTTATTACTATCTTCACAGAAAACTTATTTTTTAGGAACTCTAATCTCAAAAATTATAAACTAGATATAGAAAGCCATCTCATAATTGGACTTGATATAATTACTAAAATCTAGTAATTAGACAATTTAGTACTTTTTGTTTGCCGCAACGTGTTTGTTTGCTACAATATAATTACATGGTGGCTTTCCAAATAGCTCCTTAAAAATATTGTTTGAATTTTTTTTCCTTCATTAAAATGTTTGTTTTAGATAAAATTATCGTACCACTGTTTTTCCTAATTTATTATTTTATCTTTTATGCATTTCATTTCAAGATTCACTTTTTAGATTAAAATTTCTTTATATTTAGAATTCACTTTTGTGATTATGTTTTTAACCTAATCTAAAATGTTCTCGAGGTAATTGTTCTCATCCTTTTTATTAAGTTTTTATGAGATTATGAACAAATTTTTAGGGTGAAAACGTGTACAATTTATGCTTAATTAAGAAAATATTGTTCTGGGTTCTTAACTTAAAATCTTGATTTAGGGGTCAAATAACTATCTGTTTTAGTTGATATTTGGCATATAAGTTTATTTTAGTATGGGTAAACATAATTTGAAAGAAATTTTCAAAATTGAATTCGAGGGCTCAGGGTGACTTTTTGACCTAATTAACTTACTTGACTTCGGTTCTTCGTTTGAGGTAGGTTATGGTTTATTCTATGTGTTACAGAGACTCTTAATAGTAATTGATATTGATTGAGTGATGTGAAATTATTCTATGCATTTAATTATTGTGATTTGGATGATTGATATGTATTGTGATTAATCTGCAATCTCAACACCATGAAATCCATAATCTTGAACTTGTCTTATCAAAATTATGCCTTGAATAAAGAAGGGTTGATGAAATATTATTAATGAAGTGGAAAGTAATGATAAAGAATGATGAATTAATTATATTTGAATCGGTTGTCACGTTCTGACACAATATATTTGGACGGGCATCATGTTCCAACACAATATATTTGGATAGAGTGTCACGTTCCAACACGATATATTTGAATCGGGTGTCACATTCCAACATGATATTATGGGATCGGATGCCACGTTCAAACATGATAATATTAAAGAAAAACATATCAAATATTTAATATACTCAATCTTGAACAATCTATTTTCCAAAAGAAGCATGATGTGAAGGCTTGAGTCCTCATGTGTATTCTTGATATTGTTGGCTAATTATATATTTGTTTTATTGTGTGGTCCTTTATACTTGTTACTTATTATTTGTCATTGTTAAGCGCTATGGTTGATTTTCTACTATTACTTTATGTATACTTGTTTCTATTTTGAGTTGGCCGATGATACCTACTCAGTACATGTCGTTTGTACCTGACCTTTACTTGTATTTTTCTTTGTTATTGCTTTTGTAGAGTACAACGAGTGTTCCATCGACTTTGACTCGTCCTTAGCTCTAGTCAATCATCAGTATATAAGATTTCAGGGTGAGCTAACTTTCTAGCTCGTCTTGGATTCTAGCAGTTATGGCATGATGTCTTTAGCTTTCGGATATATACTATTTTATTTATCTATTTTGGTGTTGCTACTCTTAGACTTAGTATTTGAGATTAGATATTCGTGATATGATGACTTTTAGGTTTTAGAGAAACGTTGTGTAATAGACTTAGTGATTTTTATTATTTCTTGCTTTTATAAATTTGAGTTTCTATATTACTATTGCATTTCATGAGTTGAGTTGCTAATATAGGTAGGGATTAGTATCGTTGGTTCGCCGAATTATGAGATTAGGTGTGGGCGCCACTCTTGGCCCATTTTGGAAAAATATATCATTAAAACATCATTTAAATCATGCTTGTGGAACTCATAAATATTCAAGAACTTAAAGGAAAAGGTAAAAGGGAAGTTGTTGGACTTTGTAGATGAAGGGGATCCACAAATCAACTCATATATCTAATTGAAGACCGTAAGGAAAGGCTTAAAGATTTGAAGAAGAAAATCATTGGAAACCCTAGACCTTCTTTCCTTTCCTTTAGAGAATTCTTGCCTTAGAAAGTTTTGGGGAATTTGAAACGGAGAGAATGAGAGTGATTGAGAGGGTTTGGAGCTGGTAATGGATAGATTTGGGTCCCAAAATGACGTAGTTTTAGACTTAGGGTACGAAAAAAGTCAAAATTATCCTTCATTAAAACTGCTTGACTTGAACCACAACCTTCATTTACAGGTCGTAAAAGGGTTTACGGGTCGTAATTAGGAGGTTTCATCCTGTTCAATTTTTTCCCTTCTAAAATTGTCTCTAAAACCCAATCTATTACCTTATTCTACGACCCGTAGATTGATCTAAGAGTCATAGCACCTTTGTTTGTTTTCCTCCACACTTAGAAAATTCTCCAATCTTTAGGACCCTATCTCCGAAATCAATTTATAGACCACAAACCAAATTATGACTTGTTCTATTTGTTCGTAGTTCAACTTTAGAAACCTATTTTTTCACAAACTCAAGGCGTCAAACCACGAACTCTTTCTATGGTTTGTAGTTACATTTATGGACTGTAATCACCCCTCGTGCATTACCCCTTCCACTTAGTCAAATTTCTCCTAAGATGACCCATCCATGAGCCCTATTCATGGTTTGACCACGAGCCGTAAATAAGGCTCGTACTTTGACTCTACACATTTCCAGTTTCACTTTTTCTGCAGTTTTCGACTTCCTAACTTGCGAGGCCTTACTCTCTTCAACTTTGGAATCATGATACTCGGGCTGATTCATCCTTATGAAATCTCGGACCCTTGTTATCTGGGTAGGTGCGTGAAGAGGAAAGACAACCTCCTAATTGGCTTGGTTGGCCAATACTTGGGCCAACATAGTGAAAGTGGTGTGAGACTCCGTATGAGAGACTCCGTATAAGAGACTCCTTCTTCCTGTAGCATGGGAGGGCTTGATCCTCATTCACGTCCCTTTGCAGAGGAGTTCTTCTCAGTGACATGATCTAGAAAATGGTAAAGAGAACGTTGTTAGATAGGGGAAACTTTAGATGACTTCTAAAGGCATGACATGAATCAGAAAAAGGAAAAGTTTCCTAAATGACTTATAGCCTCTCATTCATGATTGTAGCACTCTTCACAACCATGAACAAGACTCTATTCGACGAGGTATATTGGACATCAGACATATATTTCAAAATCGCATGCTTTGACACCAAGTTCATCACGACCCAAGCCTAGGGTCTAGTCGTAATATGACGAATGAGGGACCCAAAGGCACCTCACCTAAGCCTCTTAGCATTCATCAAGCATTCATAGGTATTTACTTAAAATAAAGGGAATTTAAAAATGAAAAATGAGACTAAGGGACATTCATCATAAATATTTATAAAGGAAAATAACATAAGCGTCGATATCATTGTCCAAACATACCAACTAAATGAGACTTGGTGGAGGCTAAGACATATTCAAAACTCACCCTCAAGTAATAGTATCAAAATGAGTCATAAAATAAAAAATAAAAGTCTAAAAATAAGATACAACTCAAGAAAAGTAAATGTCTCAAAGTACAAATAGCATAAAGAAGGAGGTATAGTCCCTAAACTAGAGAACTCACCGATCAAACTAGTCTTAAACGTCCAAAGTCTAGCCACGTGCCAGTAACGATCAGACCTAGGGGACTAATCATCACATGATAAATGAGATACCCGAAGGCACCTCACTCAAGACATCTTAAGCATCTCAAGCATTCATAGGCATAAACACTTAAAACTTTACAGAAAACACGGGGAAAGGGACTATGGGCCTTTTTAAAGAAATGAAGCAACATTAAAAAGTAGCATGATAACTAATATACTTTGTCCATAAGCATACCAACTAATACATAGGTGGATGAAACCGGTAGGGTCTATTTTCATCAATATAAAAGACTTTATATTTGTGCAACATAGAAAGTAAATGCCTGAAAAGTGTCATAAATACATCGTCTAAAAAATACAAAATATAAGCTAGAAGAAAAATGGTAGAGTTCCGAACTAAGGGTTCACCACAAATAAAAGTGGTAGTCTTGAATGTTCAATACTAGCCACGAGCTGATGGAGGAGTACCTGTCCCTACATGATTAAATCATGCAGGCAAAATATGTGTTAGTTCGTTAGAATGCACTAAGTACGTGAGATGTAATGCATGTATGAAATTGTAATGCCACCATTAGTAAATATAACATATAAGTACGTATGAGATAAAAGATACATAAAGTGAGTTGAAGCATGCACAAGGAATATAACTCAATATGAATAAGAGTCAATGCATGAGAAATCACATATAATGAAAACATATCATAAGATCATAAACTTGTGGGAGAAGACCTTAACCGACATATAAGACCATGTGAGCTACTACATAGAATCCAACATAATCCCTTACGTTAGCACGAGGAGACCATTTGCCATGTAGAACTCTGTCATCTTTGCATGCATCTTAATAACATAAATAGCCTACCTGGATCCATTAGCCTAGCCTACAAGGGCACCTATGGTGGCACATAGTCAGGGACTTTGAGATTTAGCTTTTAGGGGTCATGCCTCAACTAACGGAATGAATCCCAATATCAAGTCCACTCGGTGCTAAGTCATTCCACAAAATATTTTAAAATATAACTTAGAATCATAAGTAGCAATCAAAGAAGTAGCTCGACCACCAAGTGAGAATTGTCATTTCACCTTGTGGACCTCTCTTTTAAACATTTTTTAGGGCAATTGTCAACATGCTTATATCTTTGACAAATCTTTATTTTAAATCTTAACTTTAATGCCCTAATCATCATCATAAATCATGCAAGACTTTACTTGAAAACTAGGTGGGCTAAACTTTTAAATGGAACAATCATAAATCATAGAAATATACTTCTTTGGTAACATGTAAAACAACTCAGATCGTATCGATAATAAAACCCATCACTAGGGTCTTTATTAATAGCTTAAATACATGCATTCACTTGGTAAAATATCATAGGATATCATGAATATCATTTAATATCATAAAATATCATGAAATCATCATAAACATGCATAATATCTTAAAGAAACTTAAAGAAAATGTAAAATACTTAATGAAGGACTTTATGGGTGGAAGAGTACCCATAAATCAACTCGCATGCCTTAGAAACCTTAGGAGAACGAAGATGTTGTTGGAAGAGAAAACCCCTTGGAAACCCTAGCCTCCTTAGCTTATTCTTGAGAGAGTAATTATTTTTAGAAATTTGAGAGTTGAGAGAATGAAGGGAAGGATAGGGTCTTAGGGCTTTAAGGCTGATTTAGGGTCCATTTTGCCCTAAAAAATGACATAGTTTAGGAATAAAGCTTGCGGATTGACCAAACTATCCCTCGTTAAAACTATCAGATTGATCTTATGAAATCATATTTATGAGACGTAGGTCAAACCACGAGCCTTAAGTCCTATCCATCTGGTAACTTTTTTCAAAATTCCTAAAACTAATTTTGTTTAGACTCAAAACTATGACATCATCTTACGATTCATCTTTTGATTTATGGCTCGTGGTTGGACTCGTAGAGCCTTTCCACACTTTGTCATTTTCTCATTTTCTTAGACCACATCTACGAAGAAATTCTACGGATCGTGCTGGTAACAAGTAGATCACCTTCCTAAAAACATCAATTTTCTTCAAGTCAAAACCCTCCATCTACGGATTTGTCTATGGTCCGTAAACCCTTCTACGGGCCGTCAAAGGGGTATGTGGGTTACTCCACACTTGAAAACTTTTTTCCCTTCCAGAAGTCCATGTTTAAGGACCAAACCTACGAACTATAACTCTTCCTACGGGCTGTAAGCCGACCTTGTACAATGACTCCAGGTCATTTTCAGGCCAACTTTTCTGCACTCATAGGCTCCTAAATTGGAGGTTGTTACAGTGTCGTAGAAAGAGGAATGTCGGTCCCTACATGGTGATATCATGTAGGCAAAGTATGTGCTAATACTTTGGAATGTACTAAGTACGTGAGATGCAATTGCACACGTGAAATTGTAATATCATCATTCATGAAATTGTAGTGTCATTAATCAATATACATAATCATAATCGAAGAGTAAAGCTCATATGAAGAATGATAGATGCATCGTTAAACATTATGTGCATAGTATTTTGTTATATTACCTTACATGTTTGGGATTTGGTAACAAAATTTATTTCTTTTTTGTCGTTCCCCAAAACCATTTAATGTCTTTCCTTATTGGTAATGTTATTAATTGTTCAACTATTTGGTATAATAATATATTGAATTGATTTATTTTTGATGCAGTGTAAGTGTATTTTGAAGAATAAATTGAATAAGAAGAATTAAGAAGAAGAATCAAGAAAAGAACAAAATTGTGCTTTTTAAGATATTATTTAACACTATAGGTACATTGTTTAACGAATACACATCATACATAAAAAAGTCTCGCAACTAACCATTTGCAAAGATATATATATATATAATTACAAAATCATTAAATCCCAAAGTAATATCTACATACAAATCATCTAAAAATTATTCTAAACTATAATTTTCATAGAAAAATCAATTTACACAAATAGATAAAAACATTTACAATGCAACCAATAGTTTCACAAATGATCAAAACTACTAATTAACCATTACCTTTCCAAAAGTCGTCATAAAAGATATAATATATTCCAATCTAATACAGTCATATTTCATGCACAAATATATATATATATATATATAATGAAAAAATAACTGTCATTCAAAAAAAAACTTAATTCAAACATGTTACATCTCATATTCCATCGTGATGAATCAAAATAGACACTTTCCATATTCATCATTAAACGAATTTTCATATGAACAAAAAGGTAGGTGCTTGAGGTTGATTAGAAAATGTGCTCTCTTAGTTTAAGAGAGAGAAGATACTAATTTTAGTTTACATGGGAATTATTAGTGATAGGTTAACAACTATTTGGAGTAAATTGAGGAAAGAGATTATCTACTAAACTTGATAAAATGTCTCTCTCTCTCTATTTACTGATTTTATTTTTTTTAAACGTCTCTTCCATGTATGTATGGTTTGGTAAAAAAAAAAATGTTGTAAAGTTTGTATAATTTAATTTTACTGATTGTTGTGATAATATAGGGTATAGGGATGTGTTTTCCCTTGATTTATTGCCAAGGAATATTTACAATTAAACTCAAATTTCATGTAATAGGTCTATTCATGAAAGATTCGAGGAAAATAATTTATAAATCATCAAAATATGGAAGTAGTTAATATTTAAAATGAAAATCAAAGTAGCATTAATTATGATTTAGGTAAATGATTTGACATCCGTTTTGGAATTCTAATAAATGATGCTTTTAGAAATGGCAAAAAGAAAAGGAGGCATGTCAAATGTGCAATTTTGAGCCCTTTATTTGCTTCAATGTATGATGCTGCTAAATGGAAGTATCAGCATAGCATTCACAGATAAAGCACAGGATGAATAAATCCAATATTCACTACAGATTTGCTTAAATCAAGTTGAATGCATAAGAACCATCAAGTAAAACCTCGACATAGCTCCCATTACATTGTTCTCACAACAGCCTCACAATAATGAACTCAAAGTAGTTTGAGTGACATCTACCTTGTGGGCTATGTTTACAGTAAACATACGTTTTGACAGATCTGAAAGTTGGAATAGACATTCATCTCCAGGTTTAAGACCATAAACTGCAGTAAATAATGCCCAGTTTCCTGCCAAAATCTTACAACCAAAATTCTCATGATAGATGACAGGCCAGCATCTATTATCTGGTCCTTTGAGATAAGTAATAATCCTTCCCATCTTCTTTCTGCTCGTTAAAACTCGTGGCCAACTTTGTGGCAATTCCTACACAGCAGTTTAAGGAGGTCAAAATTCAAACATCTCGAGGAGAAGAAAAACATATACAATCCGGGAATCAAAAGACAATTTCAGCAAAATACACGTAGTTAAGCACAATGTTCTCTAAGGAGAAAGCTTTATGCCTTAAATCCTGGCAAAAAGAAAAAGAGAAAAAGAATGAACAGTTTTAATCAGGTGATTAAAAGTGCCAAATATTTGAACAGCAATGGAATAGGCCCTGCTTCACAGAAAAATAAGATATGTTATCTTTTCCTTTGAAATTGTAGTTCTACAGAATATCAGAACTTTTTCTCCTAGAGAAATAGACAGAATGTTTACTCTTCACAGCATACATAGTTCACTGAAATCAGCCCGTTTGCGATGAGTAAGAAAATAATGTCCATTCACAACCACATTGACTAGGTTCTTTGTAAAAGATTGTCATTTCAACCACAAACTATTCTCATTAATTTAAGATTAAAGAAATCACCGACTTTACCATCAGAGGTGGTGCTTGCAATCAAAATTAACATAATAATTTACTATGAACTTGGTGGTGATTTTATGACCCTCCTTTTATATAAAGAAACTTGCACTGAAATTGGCTTGCAATCACATCTAAGATATGATATCTTCTATTCCTTTTCAACATTTTGTTTTATTTTCTTTGTTCCTTTTCAGCATTTTACTGATAGAGTAATCAGCCCTTGTCCTAAATCTTCATGGATTATTGAAAATATTATAAAGTATTTAGGCCGAAAGTATGCTTACAAAGCCCCTATATAATATATTTCTTTGATAATTCCATGCCAAGGATAGGTGAACCAGGACAAAATGCATGACACTCCAATGAACACACAAGATATACACATTCAAGCAGTGTACATGCTGCAGGGAACAAATCAAACAAATGAAATTCCACAAAATCAAGCTAATAGCAGAAGGAATAATATTTCAGCAAGATTTTCACCAGAAAATTTCGACCATCCACCCGCAATGAACATGAGAAGGTGTCAGCATCGGGAAATGATGTATCTCCTGAATCAGCAGGCTCACTTTTTATAGCTTTGTTATTACCAATGATAGCATCAGGATAACCTTGACCATCTTTCTCTGTTGTTTTTGGCTCTTTTCCTGCATTTGCTTACATCAAGTGTACATCAAATAAGAAAGTAGCAGGAAAGATGGTCAAAGGGACTCGACAGTGAATACATGCATGGGATGGTGAGCAATTATGAGAAAAGGTTATCAAATGAATTATAAACTAAATATGAAAATGTCATACCATTTAACTTTTCAGAAGGGCAATACGTTTTTGCTGCCATCTCCTTCTGTTCGAGCTCATCTACTCTTGTTTCCTTATCTACAGGACGCAAAGACCCTCAATTACTTAGATACTTATACAGCACTGGATGGGTCGATACGCACAGCGCCTAGTATCCATCGTTTACGGCTAGGACTACTGCGGTATCTAATCCCATTCGCTCCCCTAGCTTTCTCCTTTCAGTGTCAGTGTCGGCACAGCAGAGTGCTTTCGCCGTTGGTGTTCTTTCTGATCTCTACGCATTTCACCGCTCCACCAGAAATTCCCTCTGCCCCTACCGTACTCCAGCTTGGTAGTTTCCGCTGTCAAATCCCAGGGCTCAACCCTGGACAGGCAGTGGAAACTACCAAGCTGTATGGTAGGGGCAGACGGAATTTCGGTGGAGCGGTGAAATGTCTAGTCTCAGAAATAACTTAACAAAACAGAACTACATTTAAGACAGCAGAACAAAAAATATGCTATAATATGAGATTGGAAGCTTACCAAATTGAGATGCTTCATCGAATTTTTCTATGGTAACCTGATTGTTGATGGTACAGTGATTTTTTTAATTATATAAACACACCAAATGACTGCCTAATAAATCATACCGTTGTGTGGTTGAGAACATATATTGGAGCAAATCAAAGTAAATCACATATTTGCATGGAAAATGGGGAAGAGGAAGGAAATTAAGGAAAAAGTACAAAATTTTAGCAAATCAAAGTAAATCACATATTTGCATGGAAAATGGGGAAGAGGAAGGAAATTAAGGAAAAAGTACAAAATTTTAGCAAATCAAAGTAAATCACATATTTGCATGGAAAATGGGGAAGAGGAAGGAAATTAAGGCAGAAGTACAAACTTTTCTTTTTTCTTCTTTCATTTTACTAGAAAAGTGGTGAGAGAAAGGGAGATGATTTTTCTATTAGCCCCACTAAAAATTCTCTCCTACTTCCTTTCTATTTTCCCTCTTTCTATTTTTCCCTTGCCTATCTTTTCCCTTCCATTCCTTCCAAACACAGTAAAGATATCAAGAAAATAGGACATATATGAAAGGAGAAAAATTACCATTGCTACCATGTTCAGCTGATTTCAGAGATGTGCTGGAAATAAGATCCCCATGATGGCCATTTTCATCTGTTTGACTCAAAAGTGTGATATCGTTCACTGGTTCAGAATTTTTTTCAGTCTGGAGCATTTTTATGTCAAGGAAGGGTGCTTTCAAGGTCACAAACTCCATCTCAAGAGGAGCCACATCTACTGAACTTGATCCCCTTTGTGATATTGAATCAGTGGGATTATGAGGTCTATTTTCACCTGGTAGAACATCACTGGTTCCTTCTTCTTGGGGAGCTATTTGTTGCTCGCCAGTGTCAGCATCAGTGTTTGATGCAAAAGTTGAGGTCACTGGCTGGTGTCCAGCCCTTTCAGACTCTGGTACAGCAGTAACTGAGGGTGTTGAATTCCATTTTTTCCTTAAATTTATATCAGCTTCTGGAGACAGCTCATCATGGGAAGTTGCTGTAGAATTAATTCTCAGTCTTTTCTTCCCCGTGCGAGTGCCATTGTAAGAATTGATCTTCTGACAACCACTTGCTCCATATATTTGAACAACGAAATGTTGACCCTGAATGTAGTGGAAAACCAAGAAGTCTCCCATTTTTAGACCATGTTCTGATGAAAAGGTATGCCATCCTTGTCGAATTGCAAGCGAACCATTATGATTACAAATTCCTACCCTCCAACGTTGTCCACTTGAGTCCTCCAAATAAGTTTCTTGATCAGTCAAGTGAGATACCAATCGAGCAAATCTTGGGGGAAAGTACTGAAAAGTATGTACTTAGAATATGAATGGCTATTAAGTATAAACTGATATGTAACTCAACATTTAGAATAAACAAATAAACTACCCACCACATCATTGGAAGTGTTTGAATTGTACATTGAGCATTTGCTTTAAAGCAACATATAAAAATTTAAATTGCATAAAATAACAATCAGGAAAATTAAAGCAACAAATGCACGCCAACTATTTCGAAAGAACATGCATGAACGTTGACTTTGCTAAAAGCATAATGTTGAGAAACCCAACTGACACTACAACAAAGCTTCTTAGAAATTGTAGATACCATATGAGGACTGTAAAAATATTTCATTCAGAAACTTCATAGATTCTCCCTTCTGTTTTTCTTTTTTCCTTTTTTTTTTTTTTTAAATTAAGGTAACTTTAAGTGTCTAACTTCATAGAGTTTTCTTAAAGTAAAATTTTTCCCCCATTACTAAGGAAGGTTGGTAAGGGAAAAGAGGATAGTGAAAATCGAACTCACACTTGTTTTTGGGAGCGGAAGGCTCCCAACTGTTACCACTAAACTATAAGCTTTGGTGGTATAAGAAAACTACAACTTCCAGGGTTGAGGCGGCTAGTTCACTTGGTGAGCTCCCTGCATTTTACAGTTGAGGTGGAGAGTTCAAATCCCATCAGTAGCACATCATCCCCTTTCCTTTACCCCCTCCCCTATCCAGATGTAACAAAAATACTAAACAACAACAACATATCCAAAGGAGTCCGACAAGTGGAGTATGTGGAGGGTAGAATGTACGCAGACCTTACCACTACCTCATACAGATAGAGATTGTTTTCAGAAGACCCTCGTCTCAAATATCAAGCCCCAAAAGCAGAAGATACTAGATATGAAAAAAAAAACATAAGTCAAACAATAACAACACAATATATAAAGACATGCCTAATCCCACTAACCTACTATAAAACAAGGCCAGACATCATCCTACCCCTACAAGCCTATTAATCTTCTATCTTGATACGCTCCTTTTTATCTAAGGTTATGTCTTCGGTGAGATGAAATTTTGCCATATCCTATCTAATCACCTCCCCAAATACTTTTTCGGTCTACCTCTACCCCTCCACGTAAGTCTTAGATCCAACCTCTCGCACCTCCTAACAAGAGCGTCGGTACTTTTTCTCTACACATATCCAAACTATCGCAGTCTCGCTTCCTTCATCTTGTCTACCACAGAGGTCACCCCTAGCTTCTCCCGAATGGTCTCATTCCTAACCTTATCACTCCTGGTATGTCCACACATCCATCTCAACATCCTCATCTCCGCAACCTGCACCTTCTGGATATGTGAGTTTTGACTGGCCAGCGCTCCACCCCATATAGCAACGACGTTCTAATCACCATTCTGTAAAACTTATCTTTAAGTTTATGTGGTATTTTCTTATCCCACAATACTCCGGAGCAAGCTTCCACTCCATCCATGTTGCCCCAATACAATGTGTTAAATCATCATCGATATTACCACTACCATGTATGATGGACCCAAGATATTTAAAGCTCTCTCTTGGGAATAGGCTAAGTGACAAGCCTTACTTCAATGTCTGATTCATCCCTCGCAACACTAAATTTGCACTCCAAGTATTCTATTTTGGTCCTACTCAATTTGAACCCTTTGGATTCCAAAGTATGTTTCCAAACCTCCAACCTATCATTAACTTTATCCCTGGTCTCATCAATCAGTACTATGTAATTCGCAAATAGCATACACCATGGCACCTCCTCCTGGATAGACCGTGTCAGCTCATCCATCACTAAAAAGGCTCAGCATAGATCCTTGATGAAGTCTCATCTCAACAAGAAAATACTCTGAGTCTCCTCTCACTGTCCTTACTAGAGTTTTGGCTCCACCATACATGTCCTTTATCACCCTAATATATACTATTGGAACACCTTTTACTTCTAGACACCTCCCTAGGACATCCCTCGAAACCGTCATAAGCCTTCTCAAGATCAATGAATATCATATGAAGATCCCTCTTTCATTTCTATATTTCTCCACTAGTCTCCGAATAAGGTGAATTGCTTCAGTAGTCAATCAGCCCGGCATGAATCAAAACTGATTCTCTAAAATCGACACTACTTTCCGCACCCTCACCTCCACCACTCTCTCCTAGACCTTCATAGTGTGACTTAACAACTTGATACCCTTGTAATTGTTACACTTCATACTTCTCCTCCACTCGTCGGGCATCTTAGCAGCCTTCAGAATAGCATTAAACAACCTAGTCAACCACTCCATATCATCCTTATTCGTGCTCTTCCAGAAATCCATCGGAATCGCATTGGGTTTGATCGCTCTCCCTTTGTTCATCTTACTAATAGCACGTCTAACCTCCTCAGCCCTGAAACGCCTGCAGTAGCCAAAGTCTCGATGGCTATCAGAGTGCACCAAATCACCCAGCTCAATATCATTGTCCCCTTTCTCATTTAAGAGCTTTTGAAAGTAAGCTTACCATCTTTGCTTAATAGAAGCCTCATCCACTAACACCTCACCAACCTCATCCTTGATACACTTCACTTTATCCAAGTCACAAGTTTTTCTCTCTCTTTCGCAAGCCTATTCAATCTTTTATCCCCGCGTTTTTTTCCTAGCTCAACATACAAACGTTCAAATGTTGTTGTCTTAGCACTGGTGACCATTTTCTTCCCTTCTATACATAAACACATGATCTAGCTTTTTCTTAGTACTGTAAATACTGGATCAAATATTCTAATTCAAGTAAGAATCATTATTACACTTGACGTTGAAAATTTCAAGAGACAACTTTTATAAGTAGCTAAGGAACAGAATCATATGCTGAGAGGGAAATAGGTTAGTTTATATGCTTTACCAAGTACATAGCCAATGCAACATGAGGAGAGCCCAAAAAACCTCAGTTACATGTACTGACTGCATCTTCTTGATGCCATCAATGAAAACTAATGAAATTAATATTTCTAGAAATTATCAAGTGTATATTCATTCATAAACAGGAAAACTGGTCGTATACAAGGGGTAATACCAAAAAGTAAGAAATCCACAAATTGTTATAATTCTCTACAAACTCCACCCAATTTTTTACAAAGTAAGGAGCTTTATGGGTGCACCAAAACAAAATAAAGGAATGGAGACTACTCCTCAACAGAAAAAAACTCGACTCTACCCCTGCAATCTCTTATATTCGTCTTTCCAAACAACCCACAATAACACGAGTAAAGCCACATCCCATCCCCTGCGTTTTCTTCTCTTTCTCTCTCTTGCAACTGAACGTCGAATTTTTCACAGTTTTTGGCATTGCCTATGAAGTGTCAAATCACCTAAACATATCCACCATAACCTCATAGTTAGATAACAATGAAGAAGAAGGGGATCGATCTCCTCATCCGCCTTCTTGCACATGTAACACTAGCTAATGCAAACAATCTCCGCTTTCCAAGATTTTTTGCCATCAAGATCACATCTCCAGTAGTAGCAGCTAGTCAAGTACAAAAATACACCTTCCTTGGCCCCTTTGGTATCCATATTGTATTACAAGGAAATACATCCTCTTTTCAAACCAAAGTTTCTCACAAAAGGGCTTATCAGAGAACATTTCATTACTCCCCTTACCCCACCACAAAATATCAAAAATATCTAGCGGTGTGACTTGCTTATGGAGTAGCCCGCAATCTTTGAAACTTAGTCACCTCCCAGTCATAGAAGTCCCAAAAGACCTCTCCACCTTGTGCTGACCTAATTTGTTGGATCGTCAAGTCCCTTAGCAAGATATTCGGTGTAGGCTCGGGAACTAGTCTTTCAATAAATTGTCCTCACATAACTATGTCCACTACAGCAAATGTTTCTATTATTTTCTCTAAGCACAAAATGTTTCATTTTGGAATTTTAATGTCTTTGAAGACAGACTTGCATCTTTTGTTGATAATTTTTACTACTTTGGGAGTATATTTAATGAACTTAAAAGAACTATTCTCCCTTTTGATCAGTTCTTGAGAAGTAACTCCCCTGATTTACACTTAACAGACAAACCACTTGAAAATAATGCAGTATTTCAGTGTTACACAAGAGGTTCAAAATTCATTGATTGTGGGAAATTTGGACAGGCTGTTCGGTCTCTATTGAAGAATTTCAACAATGCAGATTGGGATCATCTGAAAGTGTAAGGAATATAATTTTTAATAACGAGCTCAAGTGGCTGTACGCAATTTTGAATGTTATATATGCAGCAGACTTGGGTCAACGGTTGAAGGATGATGAGACAGATTTATCCCAATCCAGAATTGAAAGGGTCATCCTTCTTATGACTAGCTTGAAAGCTTCATCTTACTTCTTTGTCGATAAATCTACGTAAGGTTGTAATGCTTCAAAAGATTTAAATGTAACATTAGCAGGTAGGCACTGTACTCGAATATTGGAAGATTTTACAAGGATCACAAGTTGAAGTTGGTCTTATCTAGTCATACTTTGAATGTCTTTCTGTTTAAGCATCACCAGGTTACGGGGAAATAAGACTGAATTTATTGATAGAGATTCCAGCCAAAAGGGTCATCTCTTCTAATATTCCTGTTCCTTTTTTTTTTCCTATTCTATAGGCAGTGTAATCTCTACGAAGTTGAAACAGGAAAATGTTAAGATTGACAGAACTCATTCGACAACTCAAATGAGACTATAAAGTTCTCTTTATCCGAAACCAACGTTCAACTTAGGTTTTGTCAAGGGACTGTGGTCCTAAGTGCAGGCAATCCAAATATTTAGGCTGAGTCTTTTAGGAGAATGATATGATAGACAAAGATATAATAGACATACTAAAAATAGAGTGTTGTAGAACCACAGATGTTAAAATGGGTGTGGAATTATGCAAGACAGGATAAGGTTAGAGATAACCACATCAGACAAATTATGCAAACCGTACACATACAAAGATATGAGAGAATGTTGTCTGAGATATTTTGTCCATGTCCAACATAGTATTCTAACTAGATAGCTCCATAGGTACAATAGTGTACTAATTAAATGTGCTAAAAAGAAATGAGACAAGCCTAGAACTATGAAAAGAAAGAAAGTTTCTCCAAATTAACCTCAACAAGACAAGCTATTGGATGTAAAAAGAAAATTTGAAAAATACAAGATCAGATTAAGCAAATATTGCTATTAAAACCAATGATTTCTTAGGAAGCTTTAAACTCAAAAACAAAAAAGAAAGAAAAAACAAGTGTAAGATAATATTATACCAGAACTTTGGAGAAGCGCTTGTCGATCATGACTTTGAAGAAAGAACTAACAATTGGTGAGGGATCCCTTTGTCCATGTATCAACATGCATGTATGGATGCACATTTCACATGCTTCATTGTGCTGAACCATCTCTCTTCTCCGGACAAAGTATGTCTTCCCACAAATTTCTTTCCCCTACATAGAGCAATTACAAAATTCATGTAAACATTGATTAGAGATAGCACATCGGGATGCCACAAGTTTGTTCAGAGGCCACTGAATCTTGAGACCGATGGAACATCTTAGAAGCAATGGATAAAGATGCAGCAAGATAGGTCCCCAAGGGACTTAGAGGGTGTTTGGATAGGCTTATTTTTAGGTGTTTTTGGCTTTTAAGTCACCTCCAAACACCCCCTTACAGATCCCAAGTCCAGATCAATTCAATAGTCCATGTGAGCTCATATGCTCCAACTTTAGTGCAGGTTTACGTGCATGTGTATTTGTCAAGTTTCTCAATATGAATGTGTTTATGCATTTTCTGATCATTATACATATACAATACATGAATAAGGTGAATACATAACCCATATTCTAAGACGGTCTAGAAGTCTCTATACTGAAGTTAATGACTACATAAAAGAAACAACTGAATACAAATATATGTGTCCCAAGTTCAAGGACCGAATATGTGTCCCATGTCCCAACCAAAAGCAAGAATGGTGCTACCAAAAGCACGGAAAGCGACGGATCTCTGGCTTGTGGTTTGCTTGTCTACAAAACTAGCCCCTATGTTGTACCGCAAATCAGCGTAAGTTCCAAAAAGAACGTCAATAGAATCCACCATACGCAGTGAGTCTCAATATCCCCCTCACTAAAGTTAGGACGTGATTTAAATAAACATGTATGTAATAACATAAAGTATGAAAAAAAATTCATAAAAACTCATCATGTAACAATATTACATTTAAGCAGCCACTACTAAATATTACTTAGTTAAGTACATTTACTTCTTTAGCTTTTAGATATTTAAACCGACTGAACTTTTCTTAATCATGCTCAATTGTGGAGATTCATGGCCCTTTATACCACCACCAAATCTTTTGTGCCTCGTTATGACAATATTAGCAACCCTTTGTGTGGCTGCTCATAATCCTTTGTATGGTCAAAACGGGCAAAATTGTAACATGTTTGGTCAAACTTCTAAAATCAGGTTATTTTGAAATTAGTTTTTCAAAAAACACATCTGGTGAGAAGTCGTTTGTATTTGACCAAAAAATTTAAAATTACTTTTGAATAGCAATCAGTGTTTACTCAAGATTTTAAAAAGTGCTTCTAAGTGTATTTTCCTCAAAAGTATTTTTCAAATAAGCACTTCTTCAGGAAAAGCTACTTTTTAAGCTTTTATCGCCCCCAAAAGCACTTATTTTCTCCCAAAAGTTAGGTCAAACACCTTATTTTTTAAGAATATGCACTTTTGAAGTCCCAAAAGCTTGGTCAAATAGGATATTAGCAACTCTTTGTATGGTTTCTTGTAACCATTATACAGTTATGATTCATGCTATGTCTCATTATGGAAAATGCGTAACCTTTTATACAGTTACTATTCATGTTACGCATCATTGTGAAAAAATCAGTAATACATGGTTATGCAAAACCTTTTGTACAGTTACCATTTTATTAAGGTTGACTTTCAATCTTCATGTTTTTAACTTTAACATAGTTGTGGCAATTAAAGAACATCACAGAATTCTTCAATTTAGAGTATGAAAATCAAATCTTTACACATTATATAACAAGTATAATCAAACTTCAAATTTACATAATTTCATCAATAAATTTGAATAAGAAAACATGGCTTTGAAAGCATAGAAGAATACTTCTTTCATAAATTGACGACATGTAAAGCTTAGCTCAAATAATCATGAATATTGTGAGCTTGCCCGCTCTAATTAAACTCACATTATCATAAAGAGATATTTCATCAAACATCTTGTGAGCATGAATATCTTGAGAAAAGAACTTTAGTAAAGACAAGTCTCAACTCACCTCAAGGTTCTTCCTTTCTAGCAAAGGCTAACTTCTATGCTTGACAACAAGAATCAACAATTCAATCTACATAATAGTCGGGGTTTATCTACATCAATACAAGCCCAAAAATGATAACTTTATTCACTTTAATTTAGGATCATTATCTCAAATCCTCTAACTTAAGAGTTTTTTTACCCTTTAGTGCACCAGGTTTGCCCTTTAGTCTTTCGGAAACAGCCTCTCTAGCTCTATGAGATAGTGATAAGGTCTGCGTACATTTTAACTTACCCAGACCCCACTTGTGGGATTTTACTGGGTATGTTATCGTTTTGTTGTTATAAGAGTTTTCCTTTCACCAAAACGTGGAAATTAAGTTTAGCTACATTCCTTCTTTATTAAAAAAAAAAAAGTTTAGCCTCCTTCACTAAGAATCCACAACTTACAATCTGGTGATTTGCCAATTGGATTATTTGGTCATAAGACGTGGAGTGAAGAACTAGTGAAAATCTTAATATATTTAAATCACTCTAGGATGCAACAGAGGATTGGTAATGCATCAAACAGTTAAAAGGTAACATAACAATTGGAGAATGGCATGCTAACATCGCAAATGTAATTTAATAAGTTTGTATAGCAAGGAGAAGCACTGACAGGGTTTTCGACATGGGCATGTGCTTTTACATTTGCAGAAAAAAGAATATGTCTAAATTAGTTGGAATCAAGATTAATAATGAACCCAAACATAAAATCCAATACCTATTCAAAGATTTCATCTTTTTCACTAATTCAGAACTCCATTTACTATTCAAACCCTAGCTTATTTTTGCACTAAAATTGATGAACTCCACAATAGAATAGAATGGGCAATTTAATAAAGAGAATAGAAGTGAAACTACAGAGGTTTCCTTACTTGTTAAATGGCGAGAACCCTGAAGCTGCACTATAGTTGGCAGAAGCTGCCGGGAATTAGCTTCTGCTTGTATTTCAAATTGTTTTAAAGCTTTAGAAAAGGGTTAGGATGTACACTTTCCATTTTATACCCTGTAGTATTAAAATTTGCCCTCTGAATATTAAAATTCACATGTTAACGTTATGTTGATGTCACCACTCGCATGTATCATATACCAATAGGGTATACATATACCAATAAAATATCACAAATGATTAAACTCGGTCATTTTTCGACCAAAGACATTGGGGACTTGGGCACATGCCCATTTATGCATAA